>JABSTQ010008637.1:0-25070 GCA_013358835.2 Ixodes persulcatus | reverse complement strand
CACTGTCACTCGCAAATACGCGATTGTCCCATAGGCCTGGGGGCTAGCGTCCGTGAAGACATGCAGCTCAGTTCGACCGCTGTACGCAGCATAGCAACGAGGAATCGAAATGTCCTCGAGATGATGCAGAGCCTTTATCCAGTTACTCCATCTCAGACTTACGCTTGGAGGTAGCGGAGTGTCCCAGTCCAGCCCAAGTGCCCAAAGTTCTTGAAATAACATCTTGGCTGTTATCGTCACTGGGCTGAGGAGGCCGAGGGGGTTGAAAATTCTCGCTGATGCTTGCAGTACAAAGCGTTTTGTTTCACGGTTGATTGTCAGAAGCTCCAACGTGCTTTCTAAAGAGTACCTGAGCTCGTCCCTCTCTCTATTCTACTTAAGTCCCAAAACCCGCGTCACACCTGACCAGGGTGTAAGATAGACAGGTGGGGAAACGGCCCATAGAGGCCTACAGCAATGCCGTGACCGGATTGTGTACTCGTCTGCTTGCGGGTACCCCCGATTTGCGACAGATGGCGCTGCGGCGAGAAGAAAAAAAATCTCCGACGGTTTAGCCGGTCGCCACCGGTCGCCCACCGGGAGTGAGAGTTCGCGGTGCTCCACATAGATGGCGCCACAAAAAAGGAGAAACCCGAAAGGGACACAATCCGGTCGCTCATTTGGCTCTCGTTTCCCCACCTGTCTATCTTACACCCTGCACCTGACCTCGGTGTGGAAGTATCACAGGAGAGGTTTCCAACCCCATCTTCGTCAAATCGTTGTTGCATGGACTCGCTGTTGGAACTCCACTTCCTCAGCTTCATTCCTGCTGAGCTCAATATTTGCTGGGCTTCGCTGTAAAAGTTTGTTGCTGCTTCAAGCGTTTAAGTGCCAGCAATCAAGTCGTCCACGTAAAGGCATTCGTCCAGTACTTTTGCAGCCTCAGACAAGCCATCTGAGACGTTGGCCAGGTGGTGCTTGATAGTCGCTGCCAGCATGAAAGGGCTGCTCGTTGCACCAAATGGGACGTGTGTCATGCGCCATGCTTCAATCTCAGAACTTGTGAGGTCTTCTTTAGGGGAACGTGTGTACCACAAAAAGCGAAGGACATCGCGATCCTCCTGCTTGATCAGAATCTGTAAGAAGGCCTTCTCAATATCTGCGGTGAAGGCAATTGCGTGACGTCGGAAGTTGATGATCAGCTGTAACATTTCCGGATTGAGGCTTGGGCCCGTAGACAATGTATCGCTGAGGGACAGACAGCCCGGTGCCTTTGCAGACGCATCAAACACGATGCCTATCTTAGTCGTAGAACTGTCAGGTCTAAAAACAGCACGATGAAGCATGTAGTAAACTCGTTTCCAAGTGGTTTTGACCTCGCCTGACGGCACTCTTTCAGCAAAACCTTCTTTCAGGTAGCTACGGATTGCTAAGTCGTACTGCGTCAGTCTTTCGGTGTTGCCTCTTAAACGCCGAACCAACTTGTCCAGACGCTGTAGCGCAACGGCTTCGTTGTTCTCTAGGGGTCGATTTAGAGGCTTCCACGCGAGGTTTGCCTCATAACAACCCATGACCAAAGCTAGGGAGGAAGTGAAATCTTCTCTTACTTGTTCTTCCTCTTTTCCGCGCGGAGAGTCGTTCACGGAGATTCCGAGGCTCTCCAACTCCCAGAAGGCTCGAAGTTCGTTTGAGAGGCTCAAGGTCGGTTTTGCTACGCCGGTGTTCAAGACGGCCACAGTAGTGCAGGACAGCACAGAAGCAACCTGAAGAACTGGGCCCTACAGTGCCCAGCCAAAGTCCGTCTTCAGCGCGACCAAGGATCCCTGTATCTTGCGGACTTCCCCGCTCACCCTATTAAAATAGTGATCTGCCCCCACTAGGATTTCAATGCTCCGCTTGGAATTAAGGATGGGTGAAAAGGTTACATCGGCTAATTCTAGCTCTCTTACGCCAGCATGGTTAACCACGTTGTCGGGAAGGACTCACTGGTCAGAACAGATGTTTTCAATTTCAAGGGCTTCCAAGCACTGTTCTTTGCGGCTGTATTGGCTTCGCAACCACAGTCGCACTAGCCGACGTTTCCTCGTAGTTCCACCGGCTGTTCTGCCAAACGAATAGATGGTCACCTCCTCCTCGCCGATCACTTCCAACGTCAGCTCTCTCTCGAGAGCTGCTCTTTGAAGAATGAACGTTGACTGCCTCCATCAAACAGACAGCGAGCAAGACGCTTCCGGCCTCGTCTGTCTACCCATACTTGAGCCGTTTGTAACATTACGGCGTTCTTGTTGATGGCATTCAAAGACGCCACGGAGTGGAGCTCGGTACCGCCGGTCGCTCCTTGATGAGACGGAGGTGACGTACCACAAAGTGGAGTGATGTGGCGTCGGCCAAATTTTGCACAACGATGGAACCGATTTCGACATTCTTTTGAGGTGTGTCCTCGCTTCGCGCGTCTGTAACACCTCCCTTCGCTCCTTAGCCGTCTCTTCATTTCTTCGATCGGAATCTCAGAGTTACATTGCGGCGCTTCATATAATTCGAAGGAACAAAAAGGACACCCGTCGATTGAGGGCTTGGCACCAACTGCGAAGGAAGCAGCAGACTCCTTTCCTCGGAGGTTGTCGCTTGATCGATCTCTGTCGCTCTGTATTTTCAAAGGTTGCGGTTGGTCACGTGTACTGCCGTCATATACCTTCTCTCTGCTATCCAGCTCTACACGCATCGATCGCAGGACAGCCTCAGGATTTGAGCTTTCCTGTGTTTCATTACTAGTACTCTGACTGTTGTAGAAGTCCACGGCCCAGTCAGCAGGCAGGACGCAGAACAGCGCAGCACACGGCATCGCCCCGTAGCTGTCAGAGTCGATGCCCAAAGTCCTCAGCGAAGCGATGTTGCGATGAACGTGATCGTGTAGACAACGAAGGGCTCCGACGTCACTCAGCGCCTTCACTTTTGGCAGGCTCAGCAGCTGCTTGAGGTGTTCTTGAACAAGAACGTCTTTCTTGCCGAATCTCTCCTTCAAAAGCTCCACGGCATAAGCGTAGCTGTTCTCCGTTGCTTGAATGCCGCTTACCGCCGCCGCCGCCTTGCCCGTCAGCACCGTCCGCAGGTACACACTTAACTTTTTTACACCCTTTAAGGGTGCTACAGCACCCTTTAGGGGTGCTGCAGGGGGTTTGCACCCTTCACTTAGCCGTTCAGCACCCTTTTTTTTGCAGGGTTAGCACCCCTCATGACGAGCGCGAGGGTGCATGCGCGCGAGCACCCTTCCGATTCATTGCGAGGGGTGCTGAGTGCTGGAAGGGTGTTGGAAGGGTGCTCAGTTCTTCGCGCAGGGGGGTCTTTATTCTTAACATTAGCGGAATTTAGAAAAAAAGGAGGCAATAGATATGTGGATGCCGTCTTCAGTGTATATAAGTGGGCTCAGCGTACATTAGATTAATTGATAAACATCACTGTATATGTTGACTAATTAACCAATATCTGCTAGTTTTTTTATTACTTTAATGGGCCATATTCCAATTGAAGCTTTAAATGGAACCATTCTTAAAGTCTAACTTATTTGAAACAATATCTGAAAATGCAACAACTTTTGAGATAGTCATCGGCCTTTTCATCACAATTCAAAAACTGGAGCGTCTGATGTTGTGCTGATATATGTGACGTAGTCGTTTCTCTCTCACCGTTATTTCCTTAGCGAAAAAGGGCGTAATAAAACTATACTCGACATACTTCTAGTATATTGTTAATAAGGCAGGGAGTGTAATAGAATATTATAAAAAGTAGAATAGTAGTATATGGCATGCGGGAGCCGTTTTATGATCCAAGTCAACTTGTCAAGTATGTTTAGATCATAAAACTACTAGCCTACTCCAAGTACGCTCTAAGCAACCGTAGACACTTCAAGTATAATTTAGGCGTGCCCTTAGTATTATTTAGGATTATAGAAATAGCGCACTCCCGGTAAACACGGAAGCGTCTCGAACGCACCTTCAAAGCGTGATGCATCTATACACTCTCAGTAATCTTGTTCAACTTAGGTTCCAGTTAATTTTTGCATAAGGCTGGCGCTCCACTAATTTTGACTAAGTCCTGGCAAATATTTAGCGGATCAAACGGTTTTAAGTGGAACACTTCTTTTGTCTTTTTATAATTTTTTTTTAGATGGAACACGTGCATTTAGAGCTGGCTGATCACCTGCTCCGCCTAAATTTGTTCCAGTTACTAAAATCTTGTTCCACATAAACTCTTCGCAGTCTTTTTTTTTTAAATTAATATGTGACTTTGTTTTACTTTTGTGGTGAGTTGCGGAGAAACACACCAGAAAAAAGGAAGTGTTCGTTTTTCAAAATTTACCACTTTGTTAAAGACCCATGTACGAGTCCCTCCTCTGTCTAAAACTGTAATCTTGAGCTTTTCGCTTTAAGTGCAAAAGTTTTCTATTGAAAATCGCACAAGTTGTATGTCGCCTGCTATACGGGCGCAAATCGTCGTCATACCATATAAAAGAAATCTGGTTGTAGCAGAATTTGAACTGTACATACTGTATTTGAACTGATCATATTGGTAATCAAACTGCTGAAATGGCGACAATCAAGACGTCGGACTTCTCGAGGTACGTTCGAAGCGCGACATTTAGAAGAGCCACGGATGTTCGCCCTATTCGCGGAAATGGCCGTTTGGCATCTGTCTCAAATTACGACCGGCAAAAATAAAGCTCAATCAAGCAGTCAATTCAATCAACTATGTTTACTGCAGAGTTAAGGAAGAACCACTGGACTTCGCGCTGGCATATTTCACTAATAATAATAATATTAATAATAATAATAATAATAATAATAATAATGATAATAATAAAATCATTTAGTGTTTATTACAGTGTCCAGGGACATCCAATTGGTCTTCTTGCTGGCGTAGTTCAATAGAACGCACAAACAGATATGCTT
Source organism: Ixodes persulcatus (assembly GCA_013358835.2). Taxonomy (NCBI): domain Eukaryota; kingdom Metazoa; phylum Arthropoda; class Arachnida; order Ixodida; family Ixodidae; genus Ixodes; species Ixodes persulcatus. The sequence goes on along the minus strand of JABSTQ010008637.1, from coordinate 20,145 downwards.
GTGCGCGCGCAGACATACACATACACGCGAGCACGCGCGTACGCAAGCATGCTCACGCGCAAACGCACGCAGACGCACGCAAAAGCACAGACGCACGCACAAACGAGTACGCGGACGCATCCACACGCGCACACGAACACGGGCGCATGCAGGCACACACGCACGAAAACGAATACAACAAACGAAACGTTGCTTCAGATAGTTTCGGTTTCGTATTGAAAAAAGAAAACATAAAGTTTAGATAAAACAGTTTAAATAAAACCTAAAGTCTAGATAACACCTAAGGTAGACTAAAGTTTTTTTCAATTTTTTACAACATTATAATGACATATTAGTAGTAATATAATACTAATTTGCTTAGTTTCGTTTTCAAAAGGAGCCCTTTGAAAACTGCGCAAGACCATCGCTATTGCAATCAGCTTCCGTTTGGCACTGACCGTTGGCACTCCGCAGGCTTCGAGGATCGCTTCCTTTTTACGTTTTAGCCGTTTTAGCAGATATTTTGGATATCTTCCTTGCGAATGCCGTGTTCAAGAATAGCAAGCGATGACTGAGAGCTGGGAGACGCTGCGCCTTACCAACGCAAGTGGCGGACAGCCCGTGAACACTGCTGCAAGCGCCGGTAAGCTATTTTGTTTCTGCGAAGTGCGCCGCTGTTTCAAACTTTGTCGTGTACCATGTGCTTGCTGAGCTATGCTTGATTCTAACAATGCTTCTGGCCGGTGTTCTTTCGTTATTTGAAAAGAGCGTACCTTCTTCAAAACCTATGGCTCGCTCGGCAGAGTGAGAAAGATTCGCGTGCGGCGGAACCGAGGGACTGTTCTGGGCGCCGTTCTACGACGTTCGTCTGACGACGCTTTTGCGGAGCGTTCAAGTGCAGCCTGATGACGGCAGTTCAAGCAATCACAGGTCATGCTAGTTCTGCCGTGTGGTCTCAACAGCCGCTCGCCACCGATTCGTTTCGTAAAGCGGGAGCGAGAAAAACGTTACAAGAGCGAGCAGCATGATTTCTTGCCTAATAAAGGATCCATATCACATGAGCGAATGACGTTTCAGCGAACAGCGACATTTGAGCGAATTGACGTTTTAGCGAATAACGGGGGCGCGCGTTAAGCCATCCGCCGCGCTCCGCTTTACGCCGCTTCGCGGCGACAGTCTGCGGCGGCTCATTACAAAAATGTGAACCCATTTGGCCCACCCGAAAACGCCGCTTCGCGGCGTCCGACTATTCGCTTAAGTGTCATTCGGTGAAACGTGGGCGTTCGCTAAAATGTCATTCGATCAAGTGAGTGCCTCTATGCCTGTGCCGTAGAGACGCGCGGTCTCTTCGCGTATCCCGAAGCGGCACGCTTTCGAAGTTCACGATTGTGTGATGTAAATAAAGTAAGTTTGGATGTCACGTTTTTTAGTGGCGGCGAAAGCCGCCACAAAAAGCAGAGCAGCTAGAAAAAGCAAAAGCATGAAGAAATGTGAAAAGAACCTGAATATTCGATGGAGTTGAAAGACTACCAACGTACATATCGCGACACTGTTAGCGCGAACACGATATCGGCGGATTTTCGCATTCTGCTTCTAAATAGTATTAGCGAGCACGAAATTTTATCGCTTACATTATAGAACTAAATGAGCTCTTTCCGTAGCAATAATAAATTGGATGACATCCCTTGGTTTCAGAGAGAAAAACTGGAAAAACCGGCGATCGCTTGTTCGCGCTAACAGTGTCGCGCTCTGTACCAACTCGTCCAGTTATTCTTTCTGTCAAAGAAGAATAGCCAATAGTAATAAATTAAATAAATGCTAACTTTTAATTGGTTATAAAATTGTAGTTGATGCAGTAGAGCCTTCCCTGCTCTATAGCTTTTATGATATCAGGTTATGTGTAAATGTATAGGATACAGTGATGTGATTGCTGCGCAAATTGCGCCAAACTGCGCCAAGGGGCTAACCCTGCTACGTCCTGCTACATTTCGCCAAAATATGGGTCATCTGCGCCGAGCCTGCGCCAAAGGACCAATTTAGGTCGCCTTTTAAAACCGAAACTAAACTGAGTACTGTAATTGAGCAGGCGTGTGTTATGTGGCGCAAGCGGTCGCCTGACACAAAGTACCGTGCATCGATTGTCCACCCGGTCTTGCATGGTTTTCCCGGCGTCTCGCGTTTCGCGCTCTCGTCTTGTGGGTCTCGTCTCTCGTCTCTTTTTTTATATTTTCAGCGATAGACGCGGATGTGTGCAGACGCTCCGACGCTAGCGTGCCGGGTACCAGCCATGCCGTCATGCTGTGAAAAGAAACCACGGTTTTGCGCGGCAGGAGTTACTTTATGAGCTGAAGCAATGGCCGTGGGAAAACTATATATGGTCACTGCCTTTACAGGGGTACTCCGGAGATTTTTGAGCTACCTTAACTAACTATATTTTCTGACTCCCCAGCCTTTACCCTTTCCGGTATGCTAATTACTATCGCGAAATTCATAATAGTTATTGCGAAATCGGAAAATCAAAATGATGCAAAAACCAACATTCAAATTTACCCGCACTTTTCAGTGCCGTGACGTCAGTGGCCGGCAGGCTTGCCAGTTGAGCAATCAGCCTAAAAAATAGAATATGCCAATCATTTGTTCGGTGCTGGAGCGCGGATCCTGGAGCGAGCTTCCAAAGCATTCATTTGACACCATAAAACTGCTTCGAATCAGTTGGGAACAAATTATACAGTCCAAAGAGTGAACCCCTGCCTTCCACTGACGTCACGTTTTTGTTGTTGCCAGTAGAGGCTTTCAGTTTGAAAAACACCGTGAGGACCAAAACTGTAAATTCAATAACTTCGTGAAAAAAAAAAATTATTTTAACCTAATATTTGGGATACTATTTTAGCAATGTTGTTTGGCGAGTTTAGCAAAATTTCAAGCAAATCGGGGACCATGAAGAAATCGCCGGAGTACCCCTTTAAGTCACCGTGGTCGCGCGACGTCGAATGTTGCCGTCCCCGCGTCACTGCAGATATGGTACTTCCTAAAATGAAACTAAGTACCGCCGCATGTTCATCAACATTCCTGTTCTTGTTTAAATCATACGTTATTACAAAAATCCATTTTTAATTCAATGACTGCTCTGTCAAAGTATTGATTATCTAGATTCCTCTCCGTGGGCCTTCTTTCGAGAAAGACCTCGGTACGTGAAAAATCTGCCGTGAAAGAAAGTTGGTGAAGAGAAGTGAGCTAACGCAAAGAAGGCAATGTCTGCACGCTGAACCCGCACAGCGTGCTTGTTTGTCTCGAGTTCAGTCGTTGCACAAAGCGCTCCAAGAACTTTCTGAGGCTGGCTCGCAATGTCTTGCATCAATGCACTCAGGTTCTTTATTTTCTGTGTGTTAAGCTTGTACCTTGTTCGCCGGCCTTGCAAGCACGCGCCACTGGACTGTTTTTGTCGCATGCTCGAAGGTTACGTTTTGTGTACAATTTTGGAGATAAGTTAGCGACGGAGCCGAGGGGTATGGTTTCGGTTTCGATCGGACAACCGTTGTCTGCGCTCGCGTGACGAAGCATGCCAAACAGCAAGCCTGCCGAAGTTGGCCTCACGTGCATGCGAACATGATTACGTGACTGAGGCACCAGCTGGGACGCTTGCAATTCATTGTTTTACGTTTGCTTGCTTTTGACAAAAATCTGGCATGTCGGGAACCAGTAAAACTGTGGCAAGCGGTTTTTCGAAATTGTTTGGCAATGCCTACAGCACTGTACGCTTGTGGGATGTCTGAGCAGTAAAAACAGAAGCAGCGAGTTCCGGCGCAACACGTCACATCAGAACACAACACCACACAAAGTGTCCTTCGTTTGTACAGCACTTAAAACAAATATTTTTGTTTTTTCTAAGAATATCTGCTCCAACATCCACTTTTACTGCTCCGAAACACTGTCTTGGCTGCTCCAAAGCACTGTTTTGGTTTCTCCAAAGGCCACATTTGCTGCTCCAAAACACTGTTTTGGTTGCTCCGAAACGTGCGCCAAAATGGCTTAGGCCAATCACATCACTGAGGATAGTTTATAGGAACAATTTATGTCCGACCCATTATATTGTATATTTTCTCTAAATGCTCGAAGTTATATAAAAATGCTCATCATAAATTAAGCCGCACAACTGAATGTACAATAGCGTGTGACAGTGTGACTTTTATGTATGTACTCAGCAAAAAAACAAAAAAAAACAGATGCATTCAGAAAGGGCCAATTATTGTGTTTCCTCTCTGTTAGAGCTTTTTTCAGGTATACGCAAAACGTGGGTGTCTACGTTAAAAGAATGGAATTGACATTTCCCGCAGGGCTGGCAGGCCTGGCTCAGTATGGCTGGCAGATTGCAACCTATGGGAACCTGGGGAACTGCTCCACAAGAGTGAGAGTGACGCCCGCCCAGCACTTCCTCAATGATGGCACCATAAGGGAGGGGGAGCTGCACCCAAAGTGAATGCAATGCCAGGTGTGTCGTTACAGTGAACTCCTATACAGATGATACCAAACAAAGAATAATTAAAAATTTATTAATATAAAAACAAAGAATGGGAATCGCACAGACACGAAGGAGGAGATGAACACAGCATTGTGCTGTGTTCATATCCTCTGTTCCCATTATCTTCATGTCTTTTTAATAATTGTCTACCAACTGGTCCAATCATCAGCACTAGCCAACAAAAGTACACTGCTATTTTTACTCTGCATTAATACTGTGCTTACAGTTGAATCCTACAGTAATTAACAAACAAAAAAATGAGTGCAATCCAGGCACGTTGCCAAAATTTTGATTCGGCGGCGCCCATGACAAAATGCTGTATGAGGGGGAGGGGGAGAGGAGGGCCCAGCAAAATGGAAATTTTTGAGAGGTGGGGGGAGTTGAGAGGGGGGCCCGGCCCCCCCTCCCCCCTTCCCGGGATACGTGCCTGGTGCGAGCTATCACATATATTTACCGCTAAGCAATTTTATCGAAATAGTCAAGGAAGCATGGAGAAGTGGGGTAGTTTCAAAGGTGTCATCTTGCACAATAATAATATTTTCTGTCCAGTACTGGCAAGTGAACCATACCACAATAGCTCCCACATTTGGATCCTTTGAAAGACGCTGAAAAATAGATGCCTTTTTGTATTGAATTTTATTGTCTTCAACTATGCAGTCGTGGATTTCCACAGCACCCAGTAGACCTAGTCTTACAAGGACTGTGTAAAGCCAAGACCCAGGGAGTTTATTTTATTGCTATTCACAGTTGAGGACTGTTATCCAGATTGCACCGAGGGCATGCCACGTCTTAGTGCGCAGCTTTGGGCATGCTGTGCCTCTAGTTGGGCGGTTTGGTCAAGGAAGGCATTTATGCTTACTCGTGTGCATCGTGGTCCATAAAAGGTGAAGGAAGGCTGTCGGAAGCTATACTTGCACATCTTTCTATTGAAAAGTAAAAAGGAATACAGGTGTAGGTTCTATCTTGTTCCCATGGAGGATCAATATCATTTGAAATAAATTAATAAAGGGTTTTGTTGGTAGCTTATGTAATGAGCACACCATTATTTGTTGCACTCTATTTCAGCCACATCCAATTTAGGACATCACCGTTCCTGCTTTGGCTGCTGGTGAGGACGAGACAAGCCTGGCAGCCCATGAGAAGGGGCTCAGAAACCAAGTGAAGAAGTCTCATCCAGATGAAAACCAGATCAAAGAAAGGATGGATCTGACAGCAGCAGCAAGGCTGATGGAGTTAACCACTTTGAGGATGGACGACGTGAAAGAAAAGTATCCCTACCTAATGGACTTTGACCGAGTAAGTCGCCACTTCCGTTTATTTTCTTTTTTTTTTTAGTGCAGTGACGGCAAAATGGGTCAATCTAGAAATTCGCTTTGCAAGCATGTCGTACAATCTCAACTTTACTTCTTTATGCTCGTCTCGTCTGGAAACGTTTACTGGCCCCTTGTCACATTTTCTGGTATATAGCATTTGTACAGATATTTTTCGCAACAAGTTTTGCGTAACCATAACAATACTTAAAAAAACAAGCTAGCTGTCGTGATTCATGGTAATAAAAACCAGAGTCCCCTTTTGTGTCCCTGAGTTTTGGGTTTTTGTAACCATAAAATTCTGATTCATTTTTCAATCCTATAACGATCAATGCTGTAGGACATAATAATTGTACTGCCATTTCTCTGCGCTATCCCTAGTCAAAAAAAGTCATTTGTATGAGAAATTTCTTGTGTCCAATAAACACATATGAATCATACAAGATATATAAGAATATATAAGAACCATATAAGAACTATATGAGAATTATATAAGATATATAAGAACCATATAAGAAACTTATAAGAAACTTCGCAGAAGTTTCTTATACGGTCCTTGTATGTTCATATATATCTTATAGAATTCTTATATAGTTCTTATATGGTTTTTATACGGTTCTTATATGTTCTTATGATTCATATGTGTTTATTGGACACAAAAATTTCTCATACAAATGAGAATTTTCAATAGGGATGCGCTTTTTTGTATGAGTGCAAAACATATTTTCAGACCAAGTTTGTTCATAAGAACAGTGCCGTCGAATTCATCCGTCTTGGTAGTGAGACTGACTCGAGGGCATCACCTTTTCAACAAGCATTCTGTTAAAATCTTCTTATAGGACCCAGAGCTTCACAGTGTACATAGTTTTCATTGCAAACATATTTCATAGAACCACTAAAGCAGCTGCCAATATCAGTGAAAAACAAGCCCAAAGCATGCAAGCATAGTAGACCATAACAACTTGATGACCTGGTTGCAAGTAATAGGTGATTCTGCCTTCGTCGCCTGTAGTTTTAATTTCATGGTTTGCAGGGAGTTCTAGAACTACAAAAACAAAGGAGTTTTGCAAATTCTTTTGTTTGTGTGCATATGCAGAAATTCGGTCAGTGCCACACAACGTTTCCAATATTGAGCATGCTAGGTCTGTCTACTGTGACCATGTACAGTTGTCCTCAATATGAGATGGAACACTCTGAATCATTCGATCGCCTTTACCTCCAATAAAGGTTGGTTCAGCCATTAGCGTTTGACTGTGCTGTGTCCGCCTGTGCCGAGATTTGTACATGGCTTGCCATGGCCACCTTTGCAATGAGCCCATGGGGAGGCGACGTGTAGTGCAACGCGACGCGACACGACACAGTGAAGTCGATGCAAACGTGTGAAGGCGCCTTAAAGGTTAGCGATTGTGCAGGAGAAAGAAACTCTCCGTGGCCTTCATTCGTGTTGGCATCCGTTAGAGCAGCTGGTGATCGTGATCACCCTCATAATGAGGACAACTGTACATATCACAGTAGACTTGCAAAAAGAAACTTCCTGTGGATTTGCCCTTTAAGGTTATGCACTGCATATGGGTGTGTAATACCCTAATTACACGGGTGTTTTGAACTGCCATTGAGTAAATATCCTTTATCGGCCCAAACTGTGATTAGTCTTAACTGAACTGAGATTGTGCTACTTGGCTGTTTTGGACACAGTTGAGAGCAAAACGAAACTAACTTCTGTGTCATGTAATCAGTCTAGATGTTGAGGTAAATGACTCGAAAAGGCACTTTTTGTATAATACATATAGGTATATTACAATGTAGTAAATATCTTCTTTTTTTTTTCAGATGCGTTACAGTAAGTACTAAACAGCATTTAAGGCTAGGTAACGCAAAATCTAGGCTAGGTGGCGCAAGCTAACGTCCACTACAAAGGCGCTGCTGCGATTTGTCCATTCATACAGCTATTTTGTTCTGCCATCTTTGCCCGTTCAGCAAAATGCCGGCACGCCAGGATTATGCCACCACATCAGGATCTGACGTCACACGCCTCGTTTAATTACGCTCTTCTTTTCCGAAAATATGGCCATCCAGTCGAGATACTACAGCATGAGTGATGTTTTGGGGTCTGTAGCATCCCACTGTGTGCTTCTGGTGCCTTGTTTTGTGAAGTCAAATTTGCGTGCAGCACCCCTTTAACTTTTAACTTTCTAACTCTAAACTAAAAGAAATGTACCATACTTTTCAAACTATAGTAATAATTCACAAACTATACTTGTCTAAAAGTTTATATTTTACACCGTACAATCTATCTACAGGTGTGGACTGTACAAGAATTTTTGTTTCAAGATTGTTCATTATTACAAAACTGGTTAGGCCAGATTGTCGTGCTTTAGATATTTTACGCTGGGATAAAGTAATCAAGACAAGCTCTTACCTTCAGTGTGTTTCCCAGGCTTTCGATACCTCGCATCTGACATGTTGTTTGCTTGGGAACCCGCAAGCAACCAAATTGGGTCAAGCTTAATATTGAGGAGCTCTGCGATTGGCTGACAAGCGGGTCACAGATATCCCTTTTGTGGAGTTCTCCACAGCAAGTGTGGATTATCTAAGAAAATACTTTTTTTTTAAAGCCGAAATTGACCCTTGCGAATTATACACCGGACGTGGACTATAGTCTGGAAAATATGGTACCTTGTTTCAATGTTTTAACCCCTAAACTAAAAGAAGTGTAGCTGATTTTTATGCAACATTAGGGTCCTGAATGAAAGTCGCGTGTGCGATGGAACAAAAGTATACACTCGAAACGGAAGGCATCTAAATTCCTCTTCTGTACTGGTCATTTTATCAAGAACCATTGTGATGTACTAAGGTAATCTGTGTTTATTTTTTGTTGTTTCTTATAATTTTTGCTAGCATCTTAAGCCTACGCTGTGATATTTAAAAATATATTCGGTTATTTGTATGGAGGACATACCTGGTGTTTGTTGTGCTCATCTAATAGTTCAATAAATGATTAATAATTTAATTTGGATTTTATTGACTCAATTTTTTTCTCGATTTTTACTAGCATCTAGGCCTATATATGTTGTGATATTTAATAGAATGCCTCAAGTATTGTATTTTGATAAGTGTGTGGTGGACATACCTCATTATTTTTTGTGCTCACATAATATCTCAATAAATAGTTATTAATTTAGTTTTCCTTTCAGTTTTTTTTTCTCGTTTTATAACAATGTTTACTTACTTGCAGCTTTATCACATGCTGTTTGTATGCAGCTGATGCCACTCGCCATGCCTTGGGTGAAAGTGTACAGGTACTACGGCATACCAAGTATGACAACTCGTAACCACTTCATATGCGAGGCAAATGACCGACGAAAGAGAGCAGGATGCAAGGACCAAGTGTCAGGATTGAACAAGCTAAGCTCCTTGTTATTTATATTTGTACCATACACTTTCTAACATTGCATAGTTTGCATGAGCACGTGCTCATTATGCATGTGGGGCATTTCGCACTTCAGTTTTGACAGTTTGACAATTAGACACTTTTAATGACATATTGAAATTGGTGGCAGACTCCTTCTTTAAAATGATGTTTGAGAATGCCTCCCACTGATCTATTCATGAGGAAAACTTTGATCTGTTTTGTGGAAGTATACGAGTATTAAGACCACCGAGCAATTAGTAAATTCAGAAGCTTTAGGCATGGAAGAAATTCTGTGCTATTTTTTATTTTCCTTCCAAATTTTGTGGGAAGTAAAACTTAAATCACGCAAGATTTCCCTGTAACTTCCGTTTGCATATAAGTAAGCTTCACATTGAAATATTACCTTTTCTGCCATGCACATCTTGCCTTCATTATCTGACATTGCATCTAATGCACAGCTGCTTCAAGTAGCATGTGTGTTGATGCATTGCACACATATCAAATAATGAATCCAGTTTTTGTAACAAGGTCCTATGCTGGCACTTACTTTTGCATCTCTCCTTATATCTTCAGTTATCTGCTCTGCATACTTTGTGGTTTTCTGGTTGCCATACCTGGTATACTGAATTAAAACTGTGAGTTGGGCTAGTTGGTACTTATGCCTGGTAGAAAATAGGCCTAAAAAACACGGACAAAGAAAGAAGCACACAGGACGAGGCGTAACTTGCACAGGACGAGGCGTAACTCAGTAAAGTTCAGTTGCAAGTTACGCCTCGGGGGGTCCTGTGTGCTTCCTTCTTTGTCCGTGTTTTTAGGCATATATCCAACATGCTGGTACACTGAACCCAGATTGACAGGTGCTGAGATACAGGGTGATTCATTCTCATCGAAACGGATTCTTGTAAAATAAAATTTCTGTTTTATGCACATTATCTTTATACAGTTGAGTTATACTTGTCCTTGCAGACACTTTATACAGGCAAGATCGCAAGGTGAACTTATTACCTAAAATCCATCAATTAGCTTTTTAGTTACTTGTTTGATGCACCAGCACATATTGTGAAAATGAAGGTAGTCACCTCAGACCAGCTTATTTTTCGTGAAATGAGCACTAACCTCAGTAAAAAAGATTGAGAAATATTCTTGCACACAATACAAGTTGTAGAATACAATACTTTCTGGACCACTACAATACCGCTGCCTTTGGTGAAACAATATTTTCTTTTTTTTTTTTGGTCTGTCTGCTCATTTCGGGATTTATAAAAAATTGACTGGTTTAAGGAGGTGACTGTATTCAATTTCGCAACAGCTGTCAAACCATTAATTGAAAAAGTTAATCAACTAATTTCAGATGATAGTCCACTTTTAGTGCCACCCTGCCCGTACAAAGTGTCGGCTTGGCAAAGTGCTCATCGGAAACGAGATCATCTGTGTAAATAAGATAAGATTTGTTTTACAAAAGTCTATTTCGATTAGAATGAATCACCCTCGAGCACCAAATAAAATCAGCATCAGCACCCTTGGTTTGCGGTGCATTGCACCGTGCACCCTATACTACTTCACACCCCTTTAGGGTGCTTTGGCACAGGGGTGCTCGTTTGCACCCTCGAAGGGTGCTCCTCCTGGGACAAGTGTTTTACACCCCTAAGGGGTGTAAAAAAGTTTAGTGTGTATAGAAACTTCTCCACGCCGGAGAGCTCGATGTTGTCGTAGATGGCCTGTCGGAACTGCTCCCAGAAGGGAAACCAATTCAACTTCTCTCCGTCAAACCGTTGGAGTTCGAGCTTTGGAAGTTTATGCTGTGGAGCTTGGCAATGGGTTAGAGTGGTCGATTGTTCTGTGGTATCGGCTACCCTGCTATCGATAGATGACGATGTCCTTGTTTGTAGGCGCCGAAGACGTGTCCGCATTCGGGTAATGACACTTTGTGTCTCCCTGACAGCCCAGTACTCTTCGGCGTGGTTCTCGTTCTTTACGTGGACCTCGATGAGGGCATCTTTGCTCCTTAAGTTCCCTTGCCAGGGCATCCAGCTCGTCCATTATTTCTGCGAGGCGTTCTTTGTGATGAGGCCTGAAGTCCTCAATTGACACCCCCGCTTGGATCTCCTCGCATAGACGTTCAAGTTTGGCTCGCGTCACCAACCTTTTCATCTGGAGCCGCTCCATCTTCGTTGTTCGCTGATCTCGTATTGTCGCTGAAATCCGGGGTTTCGGCACCAAATTGTTCGATAATTTAGATTACTCCGGTTTACAAAAGAGATTTATACAACGTATTTACAGTTTAGGCATGGGGAGGGCTCTTGAAGGTTGATGTTGTACCGACCAACGATTCCAACTAGGCTCTCCTCGCGCCGGTAGCCTCTTTTCTTCTTCTTCTTAGCACATGCTCCTTGGTCTCTTTTCTTGTGAGGTGTGTAGTCGGGGGGGATCGGTGGCCGAGTGGGCTAGCGCACACCAGCTCGGAGCACGTGGAGCGAAAGCTCGCGCTGCGGAACCCAGGGATCCTGGGTTCAATCCCCACCCCTGCCCGTTTCGATCTGGATGAGCATCGTACCGGCGTGCGGTCGTGTATCACTACTGCGTGGTGCACGTTAAAGACCCCAGGCTAGCGGTTGTACCGCACTGGCTAAATTGCTTATCTACAGTGGGTAACAATGTCGCCATGTTCTGGCAGACTAAACTCCTGCTGTATAAACAACTAACGACTAATTTGTTTTTGTTTGTTTGTGTAGTCGGGCGCGTATCCACATTTAGCAAGAAATTTCCTCAATATTTAATACCACTATTGCACGTAGCCCTTTGTATAGGATGATGACGCAACTTAGATAATAGCAATATTTGCAAAAAATGTCACAAACACTAAAGGACAGGCCCTTTCGCCCTTTTTTGATTGGCAACAAACACAGTGGCGTCATCTTTTTTTGGGTAGCCCCGGCACACTTCCCGTTCAGGTATATTTCTAAATCTTATACTCATCATTCTTTCATCGTAAGAGTGAGTTAAGCCTGACAGTGCTTAAAGTGTTCAGTTCCAGAAGATAGCGTGTATATTTGATTTCACATATACTGCTCAACCCGCCATCTATATCAGAACCTGAAGATATTGGAGGCTGTTTGCACACTGGCGCCACCACGTTTCAACTCACGCGAGAAAGAGCGAATAGAAACTCTGAGCTGGAATCACTAGGCTTGTTTTCCTGACCAACATTGTTTACACTCAGCACCGTGATGCAGACGAATAATCATGCAGAAACGGTTGATCAAAATTCCAAACTCAAATTTATACGCACCTTCGTACTTTGATCAAATCTGGCATAAAAAAGCGCGTACCCAAGTGAACATTTTCGGCATAGCTTGGCGTTTTAGGTTAGTTCAATTCAATTTGCAAATAAGGATCGCCCTTCCTAATTCGTGATTTTTTGTTAAATAAACTAAAGTTGTATTTTATACTCTATTCGACATTCTAACGGTCTGCGTGCGCGATCTTCATAGTTCGCCACGCGCCCCTGTGAACATTGTGTTTGTCCAGCCCACAGAAACACAAAATTGTTGTTCATAGCACAAAAGAGGCAATAACAGAATTGTATATGGTTGAGAACTTAAATATGTGTAAAAAACCTATAGTTATTAAAATCAGCTTTAATCAAGAAAAACATGTTTAAGGATCTCCCAAATCACTTATAAAAAAAAAACGACTGTCACTTGCGGCGTTTTTATCTAGGATAAAATCGTCAGAAAAGGCTTCCAGAGCATATTTCATATAATACGGGGGTGCATTTTCTTATGATAACAATCTTTAAAATGATCGGCCCTTTGTTTATGTTTTCAAATATTTTGGGCAGTAATAAAATATATTGTTATTATCATCAATAAGTTTGACTGTATGAAGTTCACTTAACCGCTTGTGTCCGACACGGGAGGACGATACTAGAAAATACGGCAGCTGCTGAGTCTGCGAAAACGTGCTTTTTTGTTCGGTGTTTTTGGCAGTGTGAAACATCGGGTCGCAGGGTATGCCAAAATGAACTGCGTGCTCACATAATAGATCGGAATGGAAATACACGAAATGCACAGAGAAAGAGTAAGTGGTATTCTTCTAAATAATTTCATACAGAGCGCCTTACTGAAAAAAACAACAACATAGATGCGCATGCAATAATATTCCTAATTACACATAAATAGCGCGAAGAACACACAATATATTTGTAATATAAATCACATTTGGACAACGGCATGCAAGATTACGACAGTTCTCAAAATACCGTCTCAGGAGGCTAATGTTATATTCAGTTTTACGCGCATTTGTTTTGGGCTCTCAATTTACAACTCTTTGCTTTATCAGTCATGCGGGCTCTAACATTTTAGTAGGCTGCTGCATATCGTCTGAGACTGCAATATATATATTGCACAACTTTACAATTCGGGCATCCCTTTTTGCTGGTGTTCAGAAGATCGTATTTCACCGGAAAACTGATTTCTTTAACATGGTTTACACGCGACATTCTCGCACTATATGTTGGCGGACCAGGCACGTAGCCAGGGGGGGGGGGGGGCCCATGGGGCCCGGGCCCCCCCCCCCCCCGAAATCTTCCATTTTGCTGGGACCTCCTCTCCCCCCTCCCCCTCATACAACATTTTGTCATGGGCGGGCCCCCCCCCCCCCCCCCTCGAAACAAAATCCTGGCTACGTGCCTGTGGCGGACATTGGGATTTGTTTTTGCTAACAAAATCAAATCTGGTGGCGCAGAATGCATGCCGCAGAAGGTTCGCTCTCATTGGAAGTCATATATTCGAGAGACAAATTATTCTTGCTTGGTGCAGCGTTGTGAGGAACGGCGCGGGCGTCTGGCACCACAAAAACGCACTTTCTGGCAGGAGTGTGTACGCAAACAAAGTAGTTTCCTGGACTACGCTTTTTGGTGAGTGGCGAAAATGCGAAAAAGATCAACCTTAAGAACACGGCATATACCCAGTCTGCTGACTTGTGCACTCCGAATGATTGAGTCTCAGCGGGTGCTTTGGAATGACCAAAAGGAACATTCTTTCTGCACTTTGAAGGGCGATGCACAGATGGATACTTAGAGCTCCCGACTACTGGAGGGCCTTCGTCATTGAATGCGGCGCGAGCGATCGCGGTATGGGTGTCGTGTTGAGCTAGACAAAGGATAATTGTGAGGAGCATCCGGCTCTTTACGTGATTCGCCAACTCACAACCCGAGAAGCGTATAGTGCCTTCGAGAAAGAGTTTGCCTGTTATTCTCTGGACGGTGCAGAAACTGGCCTGCTACGTTGCCGGAACGAGATTCACCACTGAGACAGACCATTGTTTTCTCACCTGGCTGAAAAACATGTAGCGCAAAAATGGTCATCTCCTCCACTGGAACCTCGGGCTGCAACAGTATTCTTCTGACATTAAGTACAAGCTGTGGTAAGCTGCATAGGAACTCCGACAGCTTGAGCTGCTGCTCTTAGGCAAATGGACCTATATGATGGATTTTCCCTCTCGGAGTAAAAAATTTAATTGTGCGTCGACAAAATTGCCAGTGAGGCATTGATATATATATATATATATATATATATATATATTTCTTTTTTTGCTGTGCGGTACTGTTTTGCTTTGAGTGTCGGTTGTGTATTTCTTTTCCATTTTTTTTTATTAAATGACGTCGATAGCACATTTTCGTGCTTTGTTTTAGGCCTGGCTTGTGTTGAGAAATGGGCTGGGCACTTTCCTGTAGGGTTGTTTGAGGTTGTTGCCAACGGGAGTCTTGGCCGTCATTAGGGAGTTTTAGCAGGTCGTTTCCACACGAACGGCTCGTCCTCGAACGCATCGGCGACGTCACTGTGCACGCGCGCGCGAGTCATTCGGGGCATTGGGAGGCTCTTCTCGTTCGCTTCTCCCATTCCGGCCGCTGGAGTCGTCACCACAACGCAGCCAGTACCGTTCACGTCTTGGGTAAAAAAAATATGGCAATCTGTTTGGCGACTGACTCCACCGACCCAGCCGAGCGTTAGGCTTAGGACAGCGAGAGACGATTTGCCATCCTGTTACTCTGCTTCATTCGGGAGTCTGAACGAAATCATTTCGAGGAATGCTCACAATGGAAAGCGATCGTGAATGCTGTAAACTGCACATGATAGTAAATTGTTGCGATCTGCTGGCAGACTAGCTGCCGTGGCGAGCGACCACGAGCAGACGAAATGATTTGGTTCGACGGCACACAACGAGAACGAAAGTTCAAGATGAAGGAGACTCACCTTTACGGTCGTTCAGACACTTTTTAGTCTATCTAACTTCGCAGTTCTTGAAATTCCGACCGGCAAATGTTACGTCGACCGTCTTGTTTACGTCAGTCGCACGCCGGAAACACGATCCGTTATGAATTTACACGTTGCAGAATGTTTCACATGTTTACTAGAAAATGGCGCTACCGGTTAAACACAATCATTATCATCGTTTTCATGGTTGAGCCAGTTTTACAATTCGATACAATATGTCAAATTTCACGTACGGTTTCACGGAATGAACCAGCCGCACCGTGCTTGATTTCGTAACAGTGGGTTCGAAAAATGACTCGCTAATACTTCCTACTGTTGTTGAACCGACCCGAGGCAAGGCAGATGCAGGACGTAAAGCGGCTGGGATTACAGCGTCACCCTTTTAGCGTCAACGGCTGAATGACCTTCGGCGAAGCGGCTGCTGACCAGCTCCACCTCAGGATCGACTTCGGTCGGCAGAGATGCTGTAATGACCCGTCAAAGCGTCTGGCTTCCACGGCGGCGGGTGCCGAACGGCCGGAGTGGGAATCTGCGGGCGTCTTTCCTCCCGGCTACTTGTCAGTCACGGTGGGAGGAAGTTAATCGAACGACGCCGACTATATGCGGGAAAATAGTCCAAGGATCAAGACGCGGCATATCTACGGTACAGGAAACCGTCCCCCGTCCCCATCTCCGTGTGTTTGTGAGTGCGTGGAAAGCTTGTCGAACCGCCTTTCCCAGTCGTTAAGGGGCACTGACACCTCAAAGGTCATATTCGTTTTGTTGTCAAAAACGATGCAAGTTGTAGTCATGGATACGCAAAAAAATACGAGAACGCGAAAAATAATTTTGTACGCGCGCGCCTTTTTATTTTGGGCGCTTCTCTCTCCCTCTCCTCACCTCCTCGCTTCTTTTCCTTAGTGACGTAGTCGATTATGAAATTTAGAAGCTTT
Source organism: Ixodes persulcatus (assembly GCA_013358835.2). Classification (NCBI taxonomy): domain Eukaryota; kingdom Metazoa; phylum Arthropoda; class Arachnida; order Ixodida; family Ixodidae; genus Ixodes; species Ixodes persulcatus. The sequence continues at coordinate 3,715 of JABSTQ010008637.1, read as the reverse complement.
GTAAGCGATATTTTATAATATTTTATAACGACGTTCGTAAAACATGTTTTTAACGCAATTACGAACGAAACTACGTCCCTTCTTTTTGAAATATCGAAACTCGGAGTCCGGAGTGATGTCGCCTCCTGGCTTTTTATCCTGCCTCGGAACACGTGGCAGCACTCGAAGGATGTAGCACTGAAGATGATCGGTGAGCCGGGGAATCGAACGAAGTTATCTTTTTTAGGTGCCCGACGACCTCTAAGACTTCTGAAAGGAAATCTTCAAACGGTCAAAACAACTGGGTTTGGTGTCTGCGTACCGTAGTTTTGGTTGTGACTCCGGCGGGGGAAGCCTTTCACGCAGAACCGGCGCGACGTGGTCCCTCACGTCGCTCACAAAAGTCCACTGCGCGTTGTTTTTGACCTTACACCGTTTCAAAAAATTTGAGATCGCTGCTGAAAGAGCTTAAAAAAAAATAAAACTCGAAAATGAAGCGTCGTGTGCCCACAGCGATAGGATGCTCGCACGGAGCGGTCGATCGCGGGACGCGGGCGAACACGACACGGAGGCATGAGAGGAACTCGAGTTGCAGGACGACTGGGACGACTCAATCTTTGACGTCACAGCACTTGCGCGGATCGCGCGGGAACTTCAAATTCGGCTTTTGGAAATCGTTTTTTTTACTTCACAATTACCGTGTTCCTAAGTTTCGAATTTTTAGGGTAATTAATGTCCAGGCATCGTTTTCAATCGTTTCGGATAATAAAAAGAAAAATATGATTTTGACCTGTCAGTGACCCCACTTTGGGGAATGGATTAGCCCAGGCTTAGCCGAACGCTCCGGGGGCCTGGCTCGTCTGGCTTTTTTCGGTCCCTTCAGGGGAAGCGTCGCCTATGGACTACTCCGCTCCCTCAGGTGCTAACAGGAACCCCGACCGTTCGAGGGACGATCTTCTTCGATCTGAATATTTCGCTAGGAAATAAACCTGTCATTCAGTTTGAAGCTTGGCTTCTGGACTACCTCTCTGAAAGCTGTTCGTGAGGTCTGCCGTACGCCAGCGGTCTTGCCGTGCTACTTAAAAGAGACCCCAGGCTTATCGTACCGCCACAACGGCGTGCGCTTGAGGCTCGCAAGAGTCCGGGGCGTAATCGAAGGTAGGAAGCGCGCGCTGAAGGCGGAGAGCTGGAACTCCTTCCCGCCCTTCTCATCCGGTCCGTGTCTACAAATGGTGTGAAAATGGTTGTCAAAACATTTCCAATCTGCAAAAGTTCAGAATAGAGTCAGGATGTGGAAGCTGTGCTCAAATGCTGAAAAAAAACAAAAAAAAAAAACAACAACCTTGGCATGATCTATGCAAGCAAATTAAAGCTGAATTCTCTATTAGAGATCTGAAGTTCTTTTGTTAAACATAAACAAATACAGAATGTTTAAATTCCCATTGTGTTTTTCATTAGTAATGTTTAATTTCATATTGTATTCTTTTAAAGGTTTATAAATCGCTTCCGCGACCCAAGACCCGACGATGACGAACCCGAAGGTACATACAATCACCATTTTAAAAGTGTCTAGGCTTGGTACAGTGCTATTGTATTTCCTCAATTTTATGACGTCTACCTAAAATTTAAATTAATAACAAGCTCAATATGAGGTGAAGTCTTTTTACACGGGGATATCAAACGAAGCTATAAAATTCTTCACTATATGTATGTGTAGCATCAAGAAAGCTTTATTTTTATCAAACTGTTCTTACATACCCCCAAAATAAGATTTTATGTGAACCATAACGCAAATATAGCCTCTTAAAATAGCGTAAAATATGATCGTAATAATTTACCTTACAGCCCTCGATAATTTCCCTTCAAAGAACGTGGAGATCGATGGTTGCCCATGGAGACTCATGATAATTGTACGTTGTTTTTGATCATATTGTTGATGTAAAAGAGCGCTAATATCCCTTGGAATTGATATCAAAAGATAAAATATAAATATTTCAGACATATATAACCTTCATTTGTATCATCTGCAGTTTTCAAAATGCGCAAATAATATCATATACACTAAGTTGACATTTAAATTACATATGAACTCGTGTCATTTAAACCTAAGTTCCCATAAATTGCTAATTAGCTGAAGCATCCGCTTTATTGAAGCGCGATAAAACTGTCAAAGGCTGCCACTCCGTTCGACACACAGCAGACTTTACTCTAACCAAACTAGTCAAAGCACATTAAAACAAAAATCATTTATTGCATTTTAATATGAAAAATACATTATCTACGTCTCGATCACTTAAGCTTTAAATGTTGCAGAGCATCTTTTCAAGATCTACCGGTTGTGAACCGTGAGCCTTTTTCTGTACAAGTTTATTCTGACAAATAACAGGAAATTTGATATCGGGCTGTTACGAGCTAGATTATTCTTCAACAATTTACGAGTATAGTCAATAACAAAATTGTTCGTCAGCTTGATCGAAGCGTGCTTCCGAATTGTAATGCTTTTAAATATTTGTTAGGTCCTGCTTTTATATTTTAATGAACGCCCATCCCTTCCTGCTACTGACATTGAATTTTCGTATGCCCAGGAACGTTCCGAAGAGCAGGACGAAGAAGCTTGGACGTGGATTCCTCTTGTAGAAGCTATAATCCTAAGTAAGCAATAAGTCTTTGTTAAGTTTGTGATGGTATAATTGAATATATTTATTGTCGTATTAAAATTCAATGTACCGTGGTGTAGTTTAACTCAACGGTATGTTTTATGCACGCTTTAAAAGCATTAAAACACCCGTACTAAGATATTATTGATTAAGTTTTATCACCACCAAGCCGATTTTATTTCCGTATGATTTATTTTAATGAAACGAGAAAAAAGTTTGACTTTGGACTTCAAATTAACCAACTAAATCCCATATCCAATTTATGTTTTGCATACGAAAAATAGCATGGTGCTAATTAGAGTCACTGAATAGGTTTGCAGAGTACCGAGCTTCTCAACCTCGGCGCCCGTGGGAACGGAATAACCACCTTTAATCACATACGACATCTGTTACATTTCTCTCTAGCTGCACACTTGTATTTATTACTCCGTAATACACTTTAAAGACCCCCGATTAAAAGTCATACCCCACTGGTCAACTATCTCATTTGAGATGAGTCGCATCTCAGTGTCTAAATATCTAGACAAACCAATAATCCACTTGACGAGGATGGTCTGTGCCGTTTTCTCGTTGCAGTGGCAAACGTTATTCCTTAGAGCTTACCCGCCTATTTCTGTCATCACATTAAAGGACGGTTCTCGCATGCAGCAACGCGCTGATGTAGCGCTACTCACGTGTCGTGAGCTAATTAGCGTCTTCCATGAGCAACGGGCTTGGCGATGCGATACAAAGCTGGTGAACGCTTCCGTCAGCACGCGCTTAGCGCGAGGTCAGCGCTTTGTTTGTAGCGCTCCGCTGCATATGTGAACAGTCCTTAAGCCGCCGGCAATTTTCAATCTTTGTGAGCACTCAGAAGACCGTCGCATTTCATCGATTTATTTACAACTGCACACAAGATGTTCAAGAGTGACAACAACAGGATAGAATAGAATAGTCTCGAGCTCTTGTGAAAGCTCAATTGCTATGCTGGCCGGATGACGCTTGAGCCAAGTTTAGCAATGATTTCCCCATGACGATTCTCATGGCAGTTGGCGGTCGACGCAATCTCTGCAAATGGTTAATGCGGACAAAGGGAACTG
>JABSTQ010008636.1:0-87199 GCA_013358835.2 Ixodes persulcatus | reverse complement strand
GTTCAGATGGTATTGAAGGCGTAAGTGAAGGGTACGGTTTCGGTCCCGTATTTTCATACTGCACTTCCATTGCTGTATGGTAACGATAACAGTTGTTACCGTAACCTTTCCTTACGCCTTCAATACCGTCTGAACGCTTGACGGCTTGGATAGCTCAAGTCTAGTTTGCGGCTCCAGTCCCGTTCTCGCGTATTGCGCTTCTATCGCTGTGCGCTCGCTGTACGATAACAATAATGTGAACTCTCGGCTACGGCTTCGGTGGTATTACGGAGGGTTACAGATAGTGTCCGGCATCATGAGTTAGCGCAGTACAGTTCTGTAATATAACGACACGTCCCTAATAATTGTAGTGTGTCTGAAAAAAAAGGGACAAGACAAAACGGAGGCAATTTTGAAATCAAACTATATTGTAAAAGAACATAATTATAAAAAAAAACCTTCATGGCGTCCGATCATCAGATGAGCTGGAAATAAAACAAATTCATATTTAGATGATTGAAGAGCCTACGGGAGGAGTACAACCACTTGCATGAACCGCAGTTGCGCACGCATACAAGGTCACAAAAACCTGTTCACAGAGCGATGCCACTAAGCTTCTGCTAGCAGCGAGCAAAAGCACAAGGACAAAGGAAGGAACTCACAAGACGAGCGCTGAACTTCAACTAAATGTTAATGAAAAGGAAACACCGAAGTCTTGTGCATTCCTCCCTTTGTCCTCGTGGTTTTTGCATGCTGCTACCAGTTGTAATCATGAACCAACTCGCCTGTGCATCGCCACATTGAGCCACTCAGCACCATGACAAATCAAGGTTGCTGCCCTCGACCCCTGTGAATGCATTGTCGTGCCCCTATTTGTTGTTTTGCTACAAGACCATTCTGCAAACTTTTTGACGCCACGTCGTACACATGCCAAATCAGATATGTACTCACACTTCCCTTTTTTCTCAAAAGCAGCAATATCTGTGGCGGCTTTGATTGCTCTTGCCCGAGCTCCTTTCGATTTCCCGGCCTCCTGTCGTGACCCATCATGTTGTTTGATCCCAACTCGGTATCTGAAATAAATATCAAATTGGCCCATGAAGTATTTGGTCAGAAACCAGACAACTGAAAAAAACATTGCAGTGAAGGATTTGGGATCAGTACGTGCTGATATTTTACATGCACAACTAATGTCAAATGCCAAGCTTTACCACCCAAATCACATATGTACACAGTTCAAAGTGCAAGTGTGTTGAAGGTTCCTAAAGTAAAAATTAAGCCATACCAAACCGGGCAAAACCCAAATTTAGACCAGCAGACGCCTAGATTTTGAGGAAAACGAAACAATGAGGGGACAACAACAAAACAATTTGTATTAATGTGGCATTTTTCTGCAAGAGAAGAGAATCTGGCACTCAAGGCTTCTTTAACTCAGATGCGATGAGGACACAGAACTCGGAATATTTCAGAAGTTAGAAGCCCCATGTGGCACATCTTAAAGGGTAGGATTCATATAATGTAACTTTTAGACCTACTAAAACACTGAAAACTTGTTGATTTAAGGAGATATTGAATAGACAGCAATGTAATTGATTCGAGTCATTTGGGAGAACCTTTGGAAGCAAACAAAAGTCAATTTTGTAGCAGCGATATAAAAAGAACAACTACGTACTTCGCACTTATTTCTTTCATTACAAACACAGAATTAAAATTCTGTGTTGTCCTATACAGCCACAAAGCAATTCCTCCCCTGCATTTCTACTCTTAAGTAACCACTCATTTGCATACTGAGTATGGCAGACAGTTAAATGACCTAAAATACTCAACTAGCTGTAAAAGTTTGCTTGAAAGCACCAGACATGGCAAAGGGTATGTTGTAATAGAATCATTCTTTGTTTAGGAAGCCACATTTCGGCAGCCACCATCGAGACAATGTCCGATTGATAACACGTATGAAGATGAGTAAAAGGTATTCAGGTATAAAATCAAACTTAAACCACATGCTACTCAAAATGCACAAGTAAAGCTTTATACAAACTTCAATTTTTTTTAAGTTCAAAATGTTGTGAAAAGGTTGTATATCAGTCAAACTTAGTCATTAATTAGAGAATATCTGCACATATTGCTTTTAGACAATTTTAGAGTGATACACAATAGTGTGGTGCAATAAATAAGCTGTCTTAAATAAACCATTAGCTGAATATATTAAACATATTTTGAGGCTCTAATTTGTTTCCAGCCAAAAATAATTTAATTATCATTTATAATGCTTATGACTCTGCCTTCTAACTGACGGCCAGATAGAGGTAATAAGTAAATGACACATTCAGTAATGATAAAATTGGAGGAATAGATATATTGACATATGTATTTGTGATTTCTGGGATAGGGTCAGATATAATCACATTGTAACATTAGGTGAAATATTTTAAATTTAATTATTATGCCACATATAACACCCTTCAAAGTAACTGAAGAGTGTGTTGGTAAAATTCAGACAACAGAAAAAAAAAAACACTCGGGACGACAAACATTTCTTTCAACTAATAACATGAATGAGCTTAAAAGCACTCCCTACAATTCAGACTGCCAAGAAAATTGAGAAAGGGAGGCAGGAAGAGGGAAAGAAAAAGTATAAAGATAAAATTGTAACCAAGGAAATAAGATAAAAAGTGAAGTAACACCATGAGTCACAATTTTATCTTTACACTTTCCTTTCTCTCTTCCTGCCTCCCTTTCTCTCAATTTCCTTGGCAGTCTGAACTGCAGGGAGAACGTTTAAGCTCATTCATGTTGTTGTTAGTTGAAAGAAATGTTTTTCGTCCTTCGTCCCGAATGTGTTTTATTTTTTCAGTGGTCCGTGAATATAGCACCCTATTGCGGTACGGTGGACCTCTGAAAATAACCTTGGAAATGTGGGCAGTCAGTAAAAAATTAAAGGGCAACGCCACTCAATTTAGAAAATTTCGAGATAGTGGATTATCTTAATTTGAAAAGTACTTATAAAGAACTCTGCATCGTTTGTTTCACGAAAAGAAAATATTGTTCATGCAACCTAGCTTATAACTCAAGTAGCAAACTGAAACCGAAATTTCGGCAAAGGGCAAGCAGTGACATCAGTTGCAATCACTCATGTCCATGGCGGATGCAAAGGGTTACGTGATTTACCCCACTCACTCGGCCAACTCTAGGTAGTGTTGTCTGAACCGACTGGACATGTGTTGGCATTAAAAAAGGAAAAACCCGGTGTATGCAACAGACGTCAACGTGACGTCACATCCGAGGGAAGTGCACTGTTGGCTAGCCTGCACATTGCTCGCTAAGATTAGCGCTTGTCAAACTTTGAAGGCCAAATTTAATATACAGAAATATTTTAGTTGTAGCCTTTCTAGATAATTTTAAATATAACTCCCTTCCTTTCTCAGTCAAAATTCAGCAGAGTTGCCCTTTAATACCTTTCGTGAGGCTTAAAATTATGCAGGAAATAAACCATACCTCTGAACGAACTCATGTGTAGTTCCCACAACTTTGGCATACTGGATGTTTAGACAATAATAAAGGGCAAAAAGGAGCTCCACAGCTTGTAGAAAGGCCAGATCTTGCACCATCTGCTCATGGTCCACAAACAGCTGTCAGCTGCATCCGAAAAGTGAGCGACCTAGGAAACAAAAATTTGAAAGGGATTAATATAATTAATGCGGAGAAAATGCGTTAGTATTGGATGTATCGACCTATCTGGTCAAGTGATCAGAGAGGTCACTGGACCGACACCACTACACCGGCTTCTTCTCAAAATAGGGTTTTTAACGCTTACGCATTAAAATTAAAAAAAAAAAAATACCATCGTCATATTTGTATCTGGAAACTTCTATAGAGGTATTACCAGCGCAAACACTGAACAGGCAGGCACACTGATATAGGATTGTGACGCACATCTGAGACTGATATGCATCTCAATCGCAGATAAGGCGACCCTTATCTGCCAAGCCAAATAAGGGTCACCTTTGCAGTCGTACTAAATAGTGTTGAGTAACCATATCCAGTTATGGCGTTGAGTTATGCAAAGCAATCCTGAAGGCTTGAACGCAACAAAAAAATTGTATATGAGTGTGGAGAATATAACACTTTTTGTCGAGTTTGTGAACAAAATCAGTAGCGTGGAAGTGTGATGCCCACGTGCAATGCCAGTCGGCAGTTTCGTTTAAATTACTATTGTCAAAGATTAAATGACTGGAGACTGCATGTGACCACGCATTCTACAAAAAAAAAACGGGGCTGTTGCGGTTTGGCAAGACACAGAATGCAGGCCCGAACAATCAAATGCCTCACAGGCTGTTTGGGCTGTATGCCGTTCTGTGGCACCTGCACTAACAAACCAAAATAAAAACTTTTTTTGTTTTTCTTGCTGGCTCAGCAACCATGACTGCCGAAGTATGGTATAATACCAGGACATGTGCTTTGCATTGGTGGTTGACAAGGCAGCCGAAACAAAACGATGTGCTCGTCCATCTAGCTCTCGTCAAAATCGACACATCACACTATGGTTACACCACTGCAGTATTCCAGCCTCTGGTTACACCACTACAATATTCCAGCCTCTGTAGTTACACACTCAGAGCTACAATAGAGTCAATAGGAGTCATCTGCACTGACATCGAAAGCAACACCGTTCAAATCTAAACAAACACACCAAATGGTGCTTGGTGAACACACTTTTCCTGCTAGAATAAGTTAAATTATTCTGAGACTATATACTTTTCAATTTTTTAAAATAATATTTGTGTTTTGGAGCAGGATAGTGCACCAGAAGTAGATTGGCACAGCACTTTCACCCCTTGTCCAAGTTCCACAAGCATTTGGTGTCTATGAACAATGCTAATCAAAAGTGAACCTCACCTATAGCTTAAAGGGCACACAGGCATTTACGTTACAAATAAATTTATGACAACTACAATTACATCACCCATCTTTTACAAAAAACCTTATAACTTAGCTCATTTGCAGTTCTTACCCCCTCAACTTCATCGCAACACCGCTTAATGCGAGGCCTGAATGGTTACATCATCTAAGCAACGTGAACGAAAATGTTTGTAGCCACAGACCGATAACTTTAGTTTTAGATAAAGTACGCGTCATAGTTTCAACGCGCGAACATTGTTGATATGTACTTTTCTTTGGACCCGCGTACATTCGGTTCAACTTGATGACAGCTACACCAGCGTGAGAGCTCACGTCAAACACTTGCACACATATCTTAACTATGGCAAGATTTCTTGCCTTCGACTGGCTTGAACACTTCATTTGTAGCATCACGGTAGGTCTTGCTTGAAGCGATGATCGTCTCGCACAAGGCAACAAACAGAGAACAACACGCTTTGTTTAATTTGCACGCTACCGGTCTACGGGCGTCGCAAATCTATCCCCCTCTTTTCCGCCATGTTGGATCGATCGGAGCGCCCCCTATATTCGCTGAAACTCCTCAATACCTGTCCTGGAGGTCTCTTTATCGGCCCGCGCGTCTCAAGGCTGAACCGCTTATAAGCGATTTGGCGAGCGACGAGTCAGCGAGTCAGCGACGAGCGACGGAGATTTTTCACTGTCTCTTGTCGCGTGGCTCGGTTTTTGGATGTCCAGGAAGGTAGTGGATAATCTGCCGGCGCCCAAGGCGGGCGGCCGCGGACGGGTGATGAGCGACGCTTTTAGAAAACGTTGCTCAACACATTGGTCGCTCGCTCCCGTCGGTTTCGTGCGGTTTGCTTCGTCGCGCGACTGATTGAGCGACAGCCAGGCGGGTCGCCTGTCTCGTCGCTTGTCAAATCGTTTACTTACTTACTTCAATGTTGTGGGTAACTTCAGATGGCGCAAAATGATAAAAAAATGTAATTGAAGTTTATCTACTGCGGTAGTCTTTTTTTTTTTTATTGGTTCGTGGTTTGTAAATGATAATTTCGTGGGGGCCATCAAATGTAAATCAAATGTATATTCCAATTGAAGCAGGGAATGCCTTTCCGGCACTACACGGTGTGTTCACGCGCGACTAGCGAGCCGTGCACTCTGATTACATTACCATATTTGTATCCGTGATGGCAGACGGCGGCACCTGAACAGCTGCACGGGCCACACTCAACGAGATGGCGATACTACGCAAATCTAACTCCATTTCAGGTGACATCACGCACGAAAATTGTATCGCACTCGAAAAGCTACAACCGAGGACAGCAGGTGTTGTGGACTCCTGGTTTTTTGGGAAATCGCGGAGTCCAAAAAACGAGTGTGTAAAGGCTCGGTTTTTCTCCGTGAGGAGGCAACGCGAATGATTTGCGATCGCTTCAATGGGGAAAACCTTGATTGAGATCTCTGCAAGTCGAGTATGTTCAAGGTACTTCGTCTCGAATAAGTGTCGGCACGGTTGGCTTTTGTCTGACATTATTTTGATTTAATATGTCACTCCAGCGGGCTCTGCCTACTCAGAGCAAAGTTCCATTGTGACAAACAAGAAGGTCGAGAGACTGAAATGGGAGTTTCTTACCGCAGGAGCGTTGGAAAATCGGCATAGAAAAAAATGACCGTTCATGAGCATACGTTTCTTTGCATTGCAGCAATCTCGAAGGTTGCATTTTTGTTAGCTGTCACTGAAAATTCTTACACTTTGCACATTCTGTCCTTCGGCTCTTTTTTTTATTGATCTGGCATTGTGCAGATGCTGCAGCAAATTAGTTTGATGACTACAGTCCTGACTGGGCAGCCAAGAAACATCTTGGCTACACGCACACTTGACAGGCCCGACCCAAACAATGGCCAACCGTGCCAACACTTCCCCGAGATGAAGTGCCTTGAACATAGTTGTTCCTCCCGGTGTTGGTGGAGGAGGGTTCAGTTTTGATCGTTTGGGGCTTGGTGTCGGACACGTTGCTGAGTGATGTTCCAACTTGCGCTGCTTTTTTTCTGAATACACCTTATATGGTAAATGTTGTTCAAAGTAGTCTCTTTATGCAAAGCTGATCAAACCTGCATTCTCTTTTGCCATTGCCGGTAGCAAATTGTGTCTGTTAGGATTGTTTGTGCATTTTCTATCTTGTGCCATTTATGTAACATATCATCTGTTCTTGACATTTATAATCGGTGCAGCCCTGGTCAAGCAGGAGTTGCTCAGTGAACTCTTGAGACGACACCACTGACATCGCCCACAGTGCGGAGGTTCAGGCTTCATGGCAGATATCAATTCATGGTAAGTTGTTCATGGTAAATTGTCCCATCTATTTAGCAGTGTTCGAAGTAGCTCACTTGAGATTTCAGCACTCTTTTCACTGGCGGTTTGTTGCCTTAAGTCCTGTTCCATTAAAATTGATGCAGCCTTCACGCTTCTGCGGTGTAGTGCGATTTGCAGACATATGTCGATCATAGTCTAATCAACGTGGATCATCATTACAGTTGAATGTCGAGTTTTGATTGCAGCTCTTTGGCCACTTCGGTCGCTACAAAACATTTCCCATTCCAGGTACCCCGTCTGATCGGTTGGACAGTCACCGAGTTGACTTGTCGTCAGCGGCTGTCGTCGTCGGAACCAGGTTCTTGTGCTGCCACATCGTTTTTGGTGATGGTGCGGTCGTCACCACCAACGCTTGAGCTTCCCTCGTTCCCATTCAAGATGGTGAGTGATCTACCCGTTGATGGCTCGGTGCTCAAGGTTCTGCCATGTAGCTCTGGCTCGTGGTGGCACCACCGCCATCAGCTGTGAACCCAGTCGAGGTGGTGACTGGAATTCTGGGAGGGCTCACTGTCGCAGGTGCTGCCACGGACTCTGGCTCGAGTCGTAGGGCTGCCGTCGCTACTTACAAGGCTTGTGCTCGCCGTCGTCCCTGTCGAAATGGCACTGGAATTTGGAGAGGGTTCGCTGCCGCATCCGGTCGGTTCATAATCTAGCAATCCTGAAGGCGATGCACCACATGTAATTACACTATTCTAGTTCTTAGTTTACGAGGAAGGTGTCCAAGAAATTGTAGCCAGTGTTAGTTGCTTGGAAGAGAGGTGTGTTTTGCAATCAGTCTTGCACCTTAGCATTCCATTCACTGTTTTGAGATGAGGTGCTTTTTTTCTTGTGCATCCTTGGTTGTTTCCTTAGCCCTGAGAGGTGTTGCAGGTTAATATGATTTTATGTTAGGGGGAACCATGTAAAGTTATTATCCGGCATTTTTTTATTACTGAAAGTTGTTTGATGTGAGCCTTTTGCCCATTTAAGAGCATAATGACAGGGAGCTTTACTCAAGTGTGTTTTGTGGCACACACCTCAAAGCATGCTTGAAAGCATCGATGCATGCTATCGATACCAAGATTGGGGCTTCAGAGATGATCAGTCATACCTTCTTATTTTTATTTCTATTGATTCTTTAGCATTCTAGATCTCTCTTGTAAACTTGTTGTTCAACTTTCTGGGTCATGGTATCAGGTAGTTCTGTAATTATCATATACTTCATGCATTTGTCATTATACTCGCGGTCAGCTTTCTGTGGCAATGCAGTCCATGCTAGGGGAGAGGGTGCGCCAACCGCTGTAGACGCGCTTTCCTCCTCTCTTCGGATTGCCACAGAAAGCTGACCGCGAGTATAGTCTCTTCTGAAGTTGTCACGGGTTTGTGGCCGACACGATTGGTGCTGCTTTGCTTTGAGGGTAAATATTGTCCCGCCATAGATCTAGCAAACGTAATGAATACCGCACTTCAAAATTTTCTCGGAGGCCTGATTAGGCAATAAGTTCCTTTTCAGTATGTGCATTTACTTAGATTGAAAAGCCAAAAGGCTTTTAATAATCGGCCACATGCAGAATAAGTAAATTGTTTGTGCCGCTTAGTGTGGGAGAAAATGTGTGGGGTTCGCATGCCAATGCAAACGTAAGCAGTGTGAGTACAACCCCAGGACTTTTAAGGGGGGTTAGTGAGGAACTTTAACTGTCTGCCGAGACCATGCAGCTCTCACACATAGGAGAGGATAATTGGGTTCGAATTAACAAGCTAGTAGGGTGGTTGTAAAGCTTCTATACAGCCCCACATGGAGTCGCCCTGCATGCACTGATGTAGACTGCTCATTTAACATAGATTTATTTGTGTGACCATATTGATCTAACTTGGCTTCTTTTATTTGTAATTTTTGTGTATTATTCGGGATAATTGGGAGCCCAGCAAAAATGTTGGCATGTCACCCGGTAAACACGCCATTGTTCAGTGTGCTTATCTCTAAAATATAATGCATGAGCAGTGGCCAAAACTGAAAACAGCTGCCTAATGAGGAAATCAATGATATGGCTAAAACGGACGCAGATCTTTTTGGGAATGTTGCCACTCCCCGAAACAAATATTTCATGACCTCCTTGTTTCTTTGTTGCCCTCAGTTTCAATTTGTATGGTATTTTTTGTTTTCGGTTCATTAATCTGACTTGGACTGCATTCATGTTATCCTTGATAGGTTGGCATGACGCGTTTATCATGAGGTCCAATTGACGTGCAATTTTTTTTTTTTTGATAAGTAAAATAAGGGAAACAACAAAAAACTCAGAGCAATGTCTTTTTTTTTCTTTTGGCGGCGCTGAAACACTTATTTTTCACTGCGTTGAAACTGGGAGTGTAACGTAAGAAAAGAACTGCGGTGTGACCCTCCAGACTGCACCGTCAGATGCATACATCTTGCAACATAAGTGCAGGGTCAGCTTTTCTTTTGGGCGATTTTTGTAAGATAACATGAAAATGATGTGGTCATCACTATCAAAGTAGTTTATTGTCTGTATGTTCTCTGCTTGATTGACATAGCCACTGACAAGCCACTTCATTGGTACTAAATTGAACTGCTTGACAAGTTGCTTAAACAATAGTGATGCACATAGGGCAGTACAAGGGCAAGTTGAAGAACCACAAGTACCACTTGTCCTGTCACTTCTTCGACTTGTCGTTGTCCATAGCACTATTTGTGTTTTGCTCCTCTTCACTGCTCTTCATCTGCTTACAGAGCAAATAAATAAGGCTGCATAATAAAATGACACCGTCCGTCAAATTAGTAAACATTTCTCCGTAAAATGTATTGCCCTGGCCAAGTTTCGTCGTCACAGTGAGTCGCATAGTGAATCGGCTAAGTAATGGTTGATGAATATGATGTAGTTCTACTGAATCAGCAGCACACTTCAATTTCTTTTCTGCATGTAGCCTATTTTTCGGAGGGGATTACATAGTGTTATCTCGACAGAGGAGGGGCTTGAAGCAGGTGCTTAATGCTTGTGAGCCTCCACCATTTAAATTTTAACTTGCCACTTAATCTAGAACTTGATAATGCAGTAATGACAGATTTTATGAAGTTTGTGGAACCAGCGTCAGGGGCATTTGACTTGGGAGAGGTTTATAGAGCAAACAAAATGACAGCACGTCATCGCACACAATTTTCTGTAATAGAAGGACAATGCTCAAAGAACTGTAGCTAGTTTTAAGTGTCGCTCACTGGGGCAGTTTGTATATTGGGTTAAAACCATCATTTTGCTGTTCTATTTTCTGTTCCAGGATCCGGTGTTACATTCCTGTGGCTTTTCGGTTGTTTCCTAGTTCCTGAAGGGGGGTTGCGGGCTTGCCATGCGACACAGTGTTTTGGTGAGTGCATCTTTTATTTACTGCCTTTCCAATCAAATCGAGTGGTTCGGCAGGAAACTCTCTACAGTTTCAGGATGTTTGAGGGTGTGTTCTTCAAACATTCTGAAATGGCACCGAATGTTTTTGGGGTGCATCACTATACTTTGTTTAATGACCATCTGATAGCGTGGTAGAAGCTACATGCTTGTTGAACCAGTCATATGTCTATCTTTTACCATGCGTTTACGCTCCAGCCCATAACCATGTGCAGAAGGTGGGGTCAGGTAGTGAAAGGGAGGTAGTTGATAGGTCTGATGGGTGCGTAGTTCCCACCGCAGTGTCAGCTTAGAGGGATGAATGTGAATTACTTTTGTTTTGAATAAGTCACATTACTCGAAGCTTGAGGAACACCTGAGAAGTTCTTGAGAATATTTTTATTTATTGTATTTACTCGCATAATGAATGCACTCGCAAAATGAACGCAGCCCCCCCCCCCCCCCCCCCCCCCACAACGGGCATCAATATTTGGACTTTTTTTTACCTCTTGCGTAATGAACGCACCTCCAATTTTCGGCTCTGAGTCTCGAACTGCGTCCAACTAAACTAGCGGCCAGGCCACGCCACGCCACGCGGCGCCACGCCAAGCCAAGCATAGGAGAAAGAAGGCTGCAGCTTCGTTTTCTTCTACGATGATGGTATCTCTTTTCAGTTTGCAAGGTGGCTTAGTCCGTTCACATAAAATGATGGCAATAACCCCGTGGACCCATTGATGTTTCGTGGTGTCGTTTGGATATGCCATGACTATAAAAAGCTGCTGGCGGAGGTTTGTCTCAACATTTATGATGCAGGCGTTTGCGAAGTCTATTCAATGGTCATTGTCCTCAGAGTGCTCTGCAACAGCGCTGCACACGCGACCGAATATGTAGACATTGTTTTTGTGTTGTCGAATCCTTTCTGGGAAGTTCTTTGTTTTGTCGATGTCGGTGGCAGGGCACTCCGTGCATAGAATTGAATATACAGCGCCCTGCGCTCTTTGTCTAGAGGGACAATTTTTCGGTCGTGACATGATACGTCCAAGTGTTGATACTGGTTTGTGGGACACCTGAATACTTTTGCTAGCGTACGTGACAGCGCTTCACTAGTCCCCTTTATGTAGGAAACACAGATGTAGGTGTGTGGACGGAAATTTTTTCAAATTTTTAAGTTTTCCACGTTCAGGCAGACCCCTGTCAAATTGTTTATGTTCAAAGCTCGCACTGCATGTGATAACGGCTCTTAGTCTGCGAGAAGTTTTGTTTTTAGTTTTGTATTGAGCATAATGTGGCAAATGACAAAAGCTGCACCACCTCATGACCACAGTAAAAAGAGCTATACACTCCATAGCATAGTCCTGGCATGTTCTTGCTTTGAAAAACATTTTAACACACAAGATCAATCTATATCTTAACCCCTTAACTGGGGATCCATGACCAAACAATATTGGCGAAATGGGGACTCTTTCTGTCCCCATTGCGGCTATAATTTTTTGGTACCAAACTTTTTTGTGCTGCCGTCTATGCATTAATTTATAAAATAAATAAAGTTATTTCTGATGTTACGGTATAGATGGTGCTTCTCTTGTGCGATAAAAAATTGAGTGTTTAAAGACATGCTTCCTAAGACCAGCTGAAGAGTGACGCATCTATGGGGGCACTCCCCAAGGTGCAGTTCAAATTGCCATGTATCTAAAAATTTTATCAAAAGTAATACATAAATGTGTTCAATGTAAAGTCAACATTTACATTAAATTCAAGTAATGACGTAATGACAACATGGCAGTGCCCACAAGCTGCATTCACGTGAACGAATGCCACCATCCGAATGGATGAATGACCGTCTTGGCAGCACTGGACAAAGGGGAAAAGAGTACTGATACTTGAGTGTAGCTTTCGAGGGGCTCTTATAATTTTAAATTGCAATTCTCATTTGCTCTTTCAGCTCACATCTTCACGGAGTATGGCAATGTGGAGAAGCAAGCCAAGGACAGCCTTTCAGGTAAGCTGCTTCGTTTTCTTAAAAGACAGAGGTATACATTTTTTTTTCAAGTAAATGTACCTGTCCGCTATTCATACTTGATAATGAAATTACTGCAAAGGTGCAAGTGAGCTGGGCAAGAATGACGATAATAATACCTGGAGAAGGGGGACAAAGGAGATTTGTGTTTGTCCTTTGTCCCGCTCGTTCTTCTTTTCCATGGAGAACAAGTGGGAGAAAGGAGATTTGTGTTTGCCCTTTGTCCCGCTTGTTCCTCTTTTTCAGGGACCATTATTGTATTCATACTTCTTGCATAATTGTAAAGTTCACATTTTAACAACCTATGGTTGGCTAATGTGTTGTAGAAATTAAAGCTTATTGCACATTCAAACATTTTGTGAAATACAGTAGAACCCTGCTGGTGCGTTTTTAGGCAGTTACAATAAATGCTCATGACACGAGAGAAAATGTAACAACTGTTAATGCCCTTGGAAAAGCTATAGATGTTTCACGAAACTATGATGTTTCAGAAAGCTATATTTTCTCTGTTTATTTCACCTTAGCTTTCATGGCTGTAAAAAATTGCCTTTTATCGGTTGACAATTTTCTCAACACTTTAAAATTGTGGCTGAACTATGAGTCACACACTGTTTACAAACAAGGTTTCATTTGACCACTGCAGCTATGGGCAGTGTGTGCTCAGAAACCAGATTTGTGTGAGCAGACATGTCTGCGCATGCGCTGTACCAACAGCCAAGCCACTGCAGTGGTGCGACGTCGGAACCACATGTTTGTCGATAGTTTCAGTTATAATATATTGAAATCTAAGGCTGCAAAAGCTCTGACCCCATCGAGCTAAACCGTAGCTCTCTCACACGAATCACTGCACCCTGCATGCCAGATCAAAGCAGTGGAGCTTAATACAATCAACAGTGATTGAGCATGAAGAAAAATGTGGTGTCGTGAGAGCCTGAATCTCTTACAGTGTCATACAGGACCAAGCAAAAAACGCAATGCAGAGAGGTAAGGAAATAAAATAAAGCAAAAGGAACAGGGTAGCCATGTGTCCCTAGTAGTCATACTGGTCACCTTGAGTGGCAGTTTTTGGGCACAACAACCGGGAAGGAAGGAAATACATGAAGCCTGTAGTTCAAGCACATGGACGTTCAACAGGACCGGTGTCCGTGAACATAACAGCTGAGAAAACCTATGAGCAAGGCTCTTCTTTGCATGTTATGAAATGTGTTACATGAATATATGTGCTGGTTATATGCCCATTTAAATTATAATGTTTTTCTTTCAGCTCGCACCTTACAGACATGTCAGGAAACAAGGAAAGGCCATTTTTTCACTCAATGTTTACGTTTGGGCGATTAATTGTCTTTTGAAAACACACTAGTCATTTTAATGACATTGCGATAAATAAATCTTGGTTCTTTAAATTGTTCTTTGATCTTTATTTTCTTCCCATATTGCAAGCAAGCATTATGTGTATCAGGCCCTGAAATCCCAGCAGCATGTAAAGGGCACTGTTGAAGCCAATGGTAAGGTCATGGATGCTATTCTTATCGCAGTTATTCGGCTGATTAGCTGAAAGTTGGCGAAACTTTGACAGTGGCAAAATGGCTACGAAGGTCGATCAAATGACGTCTAAACGACAATTGCCATCCATGGCCTACCAGCCAGGGATGGTAATCGTCGTTTAGACATCGTCCTACTGACCTTCGTAGCTTTTTCGCCACCGTCAACGTTTCGCCATTCTATAGAACATCGCCAGTGTATCGCTACCCTGGTGCCGTACTAATGTCGATCGGCTATTGGAAGCAATCAAAAAGCTATGAAATTTATAGTCCTTTTATCTCCTCCAATAGCCGATCGACATTAGTACGGCACCAAGGTAGCGATACACTGGCGATGATCTATAGAGTGGCGAAAAGTTGACGGTGGCGAAAAAGCTACGAAGGTAAGTCGGATGACGTCTAAACGACGATTACCATCTATAGCCAGTTGATCACCCCAATTGCCATTTGGCAATATTACGTACTTCAAATGGCATTAACCATTTTTATAGGCGTGTTACGCAGCAAGCGGGATTTTTAAGTGACAAACTCTATTGTCTTGGTTGTATTTCTTTTCTAACAGAATAAATCTTTAAAAACAATTCAAACTGACTCACCATTTGCAAAAGTCGCCCTTCATATGCGCTCGGTTATACGAACTCTTCTATGGCCGCTCGGAGCAGCCAAGCTATCGGTTTTGCGGGGACTCATCTCTTAATATGCATTATACTTTTTATCACTCGACATAAATGATTGGATCGTCATCTTTAACATGTGTCACATATAAATTTACTTGACACCGACATACGCTCTTCAAGAAACGTTTCCCGCACACGCTTGCAAAATATGTCAAGCAGAAGGAATACAACACAAATAAAAATATTAAACATTCTCAATTAGAGGTGTGCGAATAGTGAAATCTCAAGTCAAATCCGATTTGAATTGCATAGTGCCTAATAGGGAACAAATGTCAAATGTCGAATAGTGTTGTATTCGCGTAGGCAGAAAGACTACCGCCGAATACTTCGTATTTATTCTGGTCCGGCCGTTGCGATCGGGCGGCAGGTCGAGAGCTTGCGAGTGCGCGCGTTCTGTGAGTGTGCGAGTGCTGTGTGCTGTGTTGGTGGCTCATGTGCCAGCATCGTCGTCCTCTAGCACAGTGTTCCGGCACAGGGCATAACACTTCTTCCCCCTTAGAGAGAGTCACCACGTTGCTGAGGCAGCCGTCTTGGGCGTAGAGATCTCGATGATGCAGGCACGATGCGTGAGTCGGGATGTGTAACAGTCTCTGGGCCTGCAGCATTTCGTTCGAAGTTTGTCGGCTCACTATTGATGTCAATAGTCCACTGCGGTAGAAGACCCGGAGCCGGCTTCACACTAATGTCCCTCGAAGAGGTCTCGGCCACCGAATGTTCTGCGTGTTTCTCAATTCGGTTGCTAATGTGGTCCTTGTGCCGTCGAAATGTACCTCTCTTGGTGACGACCAGCCAAGAACGCGAGCCAATTCTCTTTGTGAATGTTCCTGGCATCCACTGTGGTGTCCCTGTAAATTTCTTTTACAAAGACGTCTTGGCATACCGCAAGGCTCCTCGGAGACAAAGACTGTTGCTCCTTCATTTCTTCCGTGTTCCCTCTTTGCTCGGTTTCGAGGCGACCCAGGCGAGTAATCGCAGTTCTTAACTCTCAACCGAACTTCATCATCGCTGGCGTCTTCCCTGTAGTTACACTTGCGGTGATGTGCTGCTTGAGACGAAACCGGGCGATCCTGCATGCCAGAGTTCCTGTTTTATCTTTGGCCAGTGCACGCTTCGTTTCTTGCACCATTCTTTCGTCCTGGCCATTGGTGGCAGGATGGTACGGTGCACTTGTTCTGTGCCTAATTCCGTTGTTCTTAAAGAACTCGGCTGTCTCTTGTGATACGAACGATGTTCCATTATCCGTAACCACCTTCTCCGGCAGTCCAAACGTTGCAAATAAATTTCGAAACTGTTCAATTACTGAACTTGATTGTATGTTCTTCGTTTGGCGTACCTCCAGCCACTTGCTGTAGGCGTCCACGACGATTAAGAACATTTTACCTTGACCGGCAAAATCAGCATGGATGATTTCCCATGGCTGGGATGCGCGATGCCAGTCTGGAACAGGTACTTGAGGTGGGGATCGCTGGTGTTCCAGACAAGTGACGCAGGATCTTGCCTTTCGTCCGATGTCCTTGTCTATGCCCGGCCACCACACGTGGCCGCGTGCAGCGCTCTTCATTGTAACCATGCCTCTGTGGCCAGCGTGCAACAACTCCAATACTTGAGATCTGCATGCGGTGGGGGCTACTATCCTTGTACCACAAATTAGACATTGGTTGACTGTTGACAGCTCATTGAAGATGCTGTCGTATGGACGATAGTCTTCGCCCTTCAACTTTTGCAGTTTTCCTTTTTGAACGGCTCTGTAGACGCGAGTCAGGATATCATCTTGCTCTGTCAATTCTGCGATGCCTTCTGGTGACAAATTCGAAATCGGAGAACATGCCAGCATTAGTACATCTCCAGGTATGCACGGTTCGTCTACATTGGCTGGTAATGGTAGCCGGCTGAGCGTATCAGCGTTCTGGTGGCTTTCTCCTCGCCTGTACACCAGGGTGTAATCGAACGCGCTCAACTTGACGCACCATCTTGTCATTCTTGAAGATAACATATGTGGAATCGGTTTCGTCGATCCAAGAATTCCAAGGAGCGGTTGGTGGTCAGTGTATATGACGACATGTCGTCCGGCAATGTACTCGTGAAAATGATATACTGCGTACACGACGGCCAACCCTTCCTTGCCTAGCTGCAAACAGTTTTTTTCTGCAGCCAGACGCGAAAGCGACTGGCGCTTCACGTTTTAGGTCGTCTTCCTGGGCAAGGACTTCCCCCACATCGTAGGGCGACGCGTCGCAGGAGAGCAACAACGGCTTGTTTTCGTCATAGTGTGCCAAAACAGTGGACTCTTTAACCAACTCTTTCAGTTTCTGGAATGATTTCCTGTGCTTGTTTTTCCATTCCCACGGAACATTCTTCTGAAGAAGTCCATAGAGGTCGGTTGCAACTGTGGCTCTGTTCCTGAGAAACCGGTCGTAGAAGGCCAGCAGTCCCAGAAACGCCTGCAGTTCGTTTTTTCCTCTCGGTTCCGGCGCGTCCGGAATGGCTTGCACTTTTTCACCCGTTGTGTGTATTCATGCTGCGTCAATTCTGTGCCCGAGGAACTTGACTTCGCGAACTGCGAACTGACATTTTTCTTTCTTGAGCCGTAGGCCTGCGTTTTCGAGTCTGGACAGTGCTTGGTCCAGGCGTGCAGCATGTTGTTCACGGCTCTCTACACCCACAATGATATCGTCCAAGTAGATACTTATGCCCTAAATGTCAGCCAAGGTCGTTTTCATTGTACGCTGGAAAATTGCTGGTGCAACTGATATTCCAAAAGGCAGGCGTTTCAGCTTGTACAAGTCCTTTATGGCGTTGATGGTCAATACAGCTGCAGTTGCTTCAAACACCTTCAACTGTTGGTAGGCTGGGCACAGGTCCAACGTCGAGAAAACGGTGCCCCCTCTCAGGCTGCCTTCTTTGATACGGCGTTGACAGTACTTCTGTAGTCTCCGCAGAGTCTGATTTCTCCACTCTTTTTACGGACGAGGACTAGGGGTGTAGTCCACTCCGAATGTTGTACTGGCTCGATTATATCCTGCACTTGCAGTCGGGAGAGCTCTTGTGTTACTGCAGGTCGCAGTGCTAGTGGAACGGAACAAGCCTTGCAGAACTTGGGCGCTGCTTCTTTCTCTAGTTTCAAGTGAACCGAGGGTCCAGGGTATCCCGAAATGTCCTCTTTGAAGACCGTGGAATGGCGTTGCAAAACCGCTTGTTACCTCTATTGGCGTGCTCTGCTGTCGCACTTGGTTGATTCCTTGCAACCTGATGTGTAGAGCCTGGAACCAGAAGCGCCCCAGAAGGTTACAGCCGGATCCCTTCAATACTAGAAGCGGAGGCACGTAGTCTTTTGACTTGAATCTGACGGTAGCTTGGAGGGATCCCAGAAGCTTCAGTCCCTCGCCACTCTAAGTACACAGTTCATCATCGTCGTGCGTAAGTTTCGGGGGATTCCGTGGCCAGGTTTTTCGGAAGGTCTCTTCGCTAATTAGAGAGCAGGCGGAACCTGAATCAACTTTGAACTCCAGCGGTTTGCCTTCGATACGAAGTGTCACGTGAAACTTTGAAACAGCTGTGACCGTCGCCAGCTTGTGAAGTTCATAAAATGAGCATCCAGCATTAGGCGGTATTTAGCTCTCTGAACTTGTCGGTGCCATTCTCTGGTTCGCTTTCTTGAGCGGTTTGCTTGAATGATGCGTTTTCTTGGCAATACAAGCTTTTTCAATATGTCCGCGCTTGTTGCAGTATCTGCAGTCCGCGTTCTATGATTCTATGCTGGTGTAATATCAAAGTAAAATGGTATTTATGTCATAGCTGATATCTCATATTCGCTAATGACTAGCTTCCATAAGCAGGGGCTCGCATGCGCTGTCAGCGCCGCATCCAGCTCTCCTTAAACGCTCCTACATTTTTGTCAGAGGAAAACGAACAAAATAGGTTGTCTGCTTTTTATTTAATGCCAAAGCAAATTTTCATCAAGGAGGGCCTCCTGAAAAACTGGAATGTTATCGCATACCTTCCATCATGCCTTGTGCTGGAGAAATTTTAAGAAAACATCTGTATTTATTTATTTATTTATTTATTTATTTATTTATGTATTTATTCCCCCAGGGCCCGAAGGCATTATAGAGGAGAGTGGGCATACGCATCTGATTGCCCACAAGCATAAACAGTAGTTAGGCATGTAAGCATAAAATCCAAACAGAACCTTGTTAACCACACCTAAAAATATATTCGATAAGTGCGGCTTTGAATAGGGTGCTATCGGCTATGCTGGCAACATGAGCGGGAAGGCGATTCCAGTCCAGCGATGTCATGGGTATGAAAGACCAATAAAAGTGTGAGGTGCGGCAGGGGGGGATACCAACTTTATATTGATGATCAACACGCGATGAGATGTAAGATGGTTGGGTTATTATATGCTGACGAGGCTTTGATTATGTTGGTAGATTTTACGAAATCAACACAGGCGGGATATTTTTCTACGGAGGGAAAGGTCAGGCAAGCTTAGGCTGGTTTTCATTGCTGTTGCACTGGATGTGCGATCAAAGTTATGTACTATGAATCAAACAAAACGTTTTCGAGCAGCTTTTATTGATAATGCAAGCGTTGCGCCGGGGTGCCAGATAGTGCAAAATACTCAAGATTAGTGCGGACCAATGTTTTGTACATAAGTAGTCTTAAGGAGAGAGGGGCTTGTAAGACGTTCCTTTTCAGGAAGCCTAACATGCGGTTATCATTTTTAATTGTATATTTAATGTGAATGTTCTATGAGAGCTTGTTAATGTTATGAGCACTAAGATATTTAGATGAAAAAACAAATTCCAGTGCGATAGCTTTTATATGGTACTAGGGACAGGTGTTATTTTGACTTGATACTCTCATGGATTTGCACCCGCTAATATTTTGTTTAATTAGCCAATGATCACATCAACGGTTAGCACTGTCAAGTTCAGATTGGAGTGAAACAACATCAGAATCGTTAGTTACTTCAGAATAGATGAAACAGTCGTCACCGAAAAGACGAACTGAGGATGAGATATGCGAAGGGATGTAATTAATATATATTAAAAACAAAAGAGTGCCAAGTGCTAAATATTAGGGGACACAAGAAGTCACAGGAGGGGGGTGAGCTTTAGTGCCATTAACGTGAACAAATTGATAAAAGATTAGTTAAAAACGAGTTGATCCAAGTCAAAACACGAAAGTCAAAGTTCAGAGTACTGAGCTTGTAAAATAGAAGCCTGTGTGAAACCTTATCAAATGCTTTAGAGAAATCCAAAAGAGGCAGTCAACCGGACATCGACGATCGAGGGATGCCTGAAGGTTATGCGTAAGTGTTAATAACTGGGTTTCGCAAGAGAGTTGTTTTCTGAGGCTATGTTGAGCAGGAGAAAAGAATGAATGGCAATTAAGAAAATTAACGAGATGAAAATAGATTATATGTTGTAGGATTTTGCAAGAGACACTTGTTAAGAAAATTGTACGAAAATTGCTTGGGCTGGATTTGTCCCCGCCTTTATGCATAGGAATCACATTCCGCACCTTCCAGTCTTCTGGAAGGATACCGAGCTCGACTGATAGACGAGATAGTTTTTTCACAAACTTCGAGTTTATATTATCAATTCCACACGATAACGATGGCTTAATGTTGGCGATTATATTCACGATACCGGCACTTTCAACGTCAATATAATTCATAGCACGAACATTGTGTTGAGGAACATTCGAATAGGAAGAATTGGTTAAATTCGAATATGACTTTGCGAATAATTCATTTAACACAGATGCACACTCACTCGCCTCTACGAGTTCACCATCGTCGTTGTTTAGCACTACGTCAAGTCTCTCACAAGGGTTTACAATGTTTCAAAATTGTTGAGGGTTGTTGCGCAACATGGTGGGTAGTGTGAATTCGGAAAAACAAAACCTTGCCACAGCGATAGACGCTTTATATATTGCTGCAGCAGAATAATATGCTGCCCAACGGTGCTCTGAGTTGGGGAAACACGGATAACTGTGCTGCACGGAACATTATTTTCGTTTTATTTGAGAGTCTCCTGAGCGTCTGGTTGAACCATGAGGAGCGAGTGTAGTTACGTATTGTCCGTATAGGAAGAAAAATATTCGTATGGAAAACAACTTTTTCTTTAAATAACATCCAGTTACCTTCAACAGAACGCTCGGATTACACAGATAGTCGCTTAGAAAGAGACTCAATTCACGATTAAAGGCTCCAAAATCAGCTCTAGCACAGTGAAATATCTGTTTGATTTGCACTCGAGAGAGACTTTCTGGAACATTAAATACAAAAATTGAGCACTGAATGATCACTAAGACCACGCAGGTACGTGAGAGACGATATAAGCTAGCATGGCGTCGTCAGCACTGGGTCCAGCACCGTGGCCTAATAACCAGTAATGAGTGCGCTCCGTGTAACAACCTCAGTGAAGTTAAATTCCGCACAGAAATTGACCGCGTAATGTTTGGGTAATTAAAGTCACCCAACAGTAAAACCGGAACGCCAGGGAAACGGACTGTGACTGCGGTGACGACGTCATGAAGGTCAGAAGGAAATGTAGCACTTTTTGAAGGAGGACGATAGCAAACGCCCAAAATATATTTGCGGTGATTCCAACAAATGCAAACCCACACTATATCTAGTTCCGTGATTACGTTAAAAAAATGATGAAATATGATCAGCCACAGCGATCATAACACCGCCGCCACTTTTACCATCTCTATCTTGCCGGTAAATATTGAAATTCTTTTGGCAGTGCACACTTTCACTGTTGCGAGTCCTGCTCGTCAGCCACGTTTCTGTCAGAACTACGATGCCAGCATTTGACGAGTTAATTATAGAACAAAGGTCGTCCCGTTTATTCGCAACACTCCTAATATTTGTAAAACGAATCGACAGTTGAGCAGATGACGATGTCCACATCCCCTCGCAGCGCGCTACAACCTAGGTGCTGCAAGACTGTTGTTTCCTGTTTGGTCATTACCAAATATAGAGGTGTCGGGCGAACCGCCGTTGTACTGGTCTGCCCGTCGGACACTATCAGTAAGCGAATCATACAGGTACCATGTCTGGCCAATAAAACATTTGTTGTACCGGAGCTTGAAAGTTTCGTTTTGAGATGTTCCGAATTAAAGACGTTTCTTCCTCACCTGCCGTGTCGCTAGACCAAAATCCTTGTTCATTGTAGTTACAGTGTTTTTCAGCATTGAGCGGAACGATAAAACCTTGTCCTTTATTTTTGTACGACGCGACCTTTACAATAACTGGTCTGCACCGGCCGTCCGGGAACTTTTCTAACCTATGTGCACGATCGATGTTCCCGGGCGTTATTTGGGGGTCAACTGATGAGGATAGTGTATCAATAATTTTATTTCCTGTATGTGCCCACGTCTCCGCCCTTGAATCCCCTGTTACCCCGTGAAAAATTAGATTATCGCGCCTCGCCTTATCTTCGAAGTTATCTAAAAAAACTTTGCAAAGCCGCATTGTCTTCTTGCACAGTTTTACTTAACTCGCATATTTCATCGTGTTCATTCCGGATATCAGTTGTTAACGACTCAACGGAATCAATTATTTGGCCAATTACGTCAATTTTACTTTCGAGTTGCGTTTGGCTAGCGTCGATTTCGTTAACCGTTCGAATCAATCAGCCTACACTGACTTTCTTCTATCTTAACTGAGCGTGCGAAGAGATCCTGGAGAAGCTTCAGCATGTCAGCGAACTGTTTTGCCTGAACGTCAGGCATCGGGCCCGGGTTAAGTTCAACGTAACCAGCTAACAGCAGTAACACAGAGCGTACGGAAGAATCGCAGTCGGCAACAATACATAACAACAAGCCGCGGCACGGCAGCACTATAAGACAAACGTAATTGCTCTTGAATTCCAGAAAAAACTTCTTACCTCCATGACAACAGGGAAGTGGTTAGACGACATGCTGCGGACGTTGCCGCCGTGCCTACGGATGGCTTCAGGACCGGGTGTTGCTTTATAGTCAATGGTGCTCGTGTCGATGACGTCATGAAGCCGAAGATCACGTGGTCTAGTTGCCCAAAGCGGTACGCTGCGTTGTTTGCATGCGGTTACAATGTCACTGGTGACGGTGCAGTTGAAGCAAGAGCGCACCCGCCGGCAATCAGCAAGAGCTGCATGACAACAGGGAAGGGGTTAGACGAAATGTTGCAGACAAAGCTGCCGTGCCCACAATTGTGATTTTCGGCCTCATTCAAAATTTGAACCTTCTGTCGCCAAACCAATATGGCATTGTCAAAGGGAAAAGCACCAAACCTCTGGTTAAAGTCTTTTCTGACCTCTTGAACCGGCCTTTTGAAGACAACTTATATCCATGTGCTAGTTTTTTTTTATGTTGCAGAGGCTCTTGAAACGGTCAGTCACAAAGTATTCATTTTTAAAATGCAGTCCGTCGACCATCTGTTTCTTTACTTCAAAATTTCTTTCTTGAGCATTCTCAAATTGTATTTACGGGAAACTTCAAACGTGATGGGGTTGTATTGAAGACTGGTGTGCCACAGGAATCAACCCTTTTGTTAATGACATCTCCACGGCTTATTATTTGCAAACTTTACCAGTATGCGGTGATACCTTACTCTTTCAAATCACGCTAGTTACCAAAAACCTGTACGTATATTTCAACACGATGCTACACGAGTAATTAACTGGTTATACAAGTATTTTATCACTGTCACCGCATCTAAAACCAGACTTCTTTTGCTTCAGGACTCCGCTAAAGCTGGTGATATTGAACGAATCATTTGTTTTGCACAAGTTCAACTGCAATGATTGTAAGAGTATTTTCCTGAAATATGTTGGGACTGTAAAGCATTTGGGCATATTTACTATACAGATTTAGCATGTGCAACGCATTTATCGTATGTGTCTCGAAAGCTTAGAAGCGTCAGCTGCTTACTTAATAACAATAAGTTCTTTATGCCATTGACTGTAAGAAAATCAATTGCGCATGCTCTTGCTTATATCATACTCAGGTGTGCTATCACATTACTTGGTAACTACACAGAAGCTTGAAATCTAAAATTAACCAAATTCTTGATTGTTAAAGGTGTCGGGTACAATTTAGATCTTCCATTAGGAGCAGACATCGTCGACGATTTACAGTTGTTGAACTTTCGTTCAATCCATCTTCAATGTGTTCTGATCTCTCATTTTTGGTCTGACTTCAAACACCTACCTGTCTCCCGCAGAGATCTGAGTAGATCAGATAGTCTTATAACCCCCCGGTGTTATACGAGATATGTTAAGCGAGAGCGTTCCTACCCAGTGCCATATATATTGAAAAAAACTCCATGATTACATTATGAGAAACAGCGCAAAAGGGACAGGACACAAAGTAGAAGGACACAGGATATACGCTTCGTCTACTTTCTTCTTCGCCTTCTTCTACTTTGTGTCCTGTCCCTTTTGCGCTGTTTCTCATTATGTCGTTCAACCAACCAGCCCAGCAAGGTATTCTGTTACTCCATGATTACTTTTCGAAGCGAATATTAAGCGAAAATGATTGACTGATGAAATAATATTTTAATTAGTTGATTAATTGATTGATTAATTTTTATTGCCGCAAAAGCGTCTCGATAAGGCTATCAAGCGCCAAAATCTGTGCCTATTTCATGAAATGGTTTCTAAAGAAAAAAGAGGGCTCTAGTGGCCAGTGATAGAATAAAAGGATGGACATCAATCTGTATATAAATAATGGGGATGAAAAAATTTTAAATTGCAAAGCAAGTTTAAAGTCGACGTAAAAGTCCAGTTTTTTCTAGAAATTTAAAAACATTTGTATGATTTATAGAAGGTTCATCTCCAAGCAGAAGAGCAAGGTGTAAATGCATCTGTGCTGAATAAAGCTGGGCGAAGAGGAATTGGCGGTGTCTGTGATATGCAGGGCACTCAAGAAGTATATGTACTACAGTTAATGGTTCTGAACAGTGTTCACATGCAGGTGGATTCTCTCGGCGAAGCATATACCCATGTGTTAGATGTGTGTGGGCAATTCTTAACCGACAAAGGACTACCTCGAAAAAACGATTCCTGTGACGGGCACTCGCCCACTCCTGTAGCATTGGCTTCACAACGCGGAGTTTGTTGTAGGTTTCGCGGGACCATTCCTCTTGCCATTTACGCCAGATACTTTTCTTTATGGTCGCTTTGTAGTCTTGGTAGGTATGTCGTGAATATGAACCTTCCTTGTACCACATGTGGAAGCAGCACGATCAGCAGCTTTATTGCCAGGTATACTGACGTGAATAGGCACCCAGCAAACGACTATCTGCAGTTATGTTGTAGCTGAGTGATTAGAGGGTTTTTTGCTATCTCAAGGGATCTGAGTTCTCTCAGAGCACTTAGTGAATCAGCTTAAACTACAGCGTATGGATACCTATTTTTGATAATATTGTCTGTGGCCAATATTAAACCGTATAACTCGAGATTGTTGCACCGGAATTAATCCGCCGCACACATTTAAGTGATGGTCCAATTACGGAACAGCCCACAAAGGAGTCGGTTTTTGTGCCGTCAGTATAAAAACTGGTGTAGTCTTTGTATGTATTTTGTAGCTGAACGAATTTCTGTGTTAAGACTTCTGGTGGGGTATTTTCCATAGTGTACTCAGTGAGTGCAAGTTTGTGATGAGCAGACTATGCTCCCATGGTGCCACTGTTTCCAAAAGCTGAGCAACAGGTGGGTTTGTCTGAAGGCTAGCCGAAACCCCCACGGTCTTATTCCGCAATGAAACGGAAGGTTTAACCATGGGCTTACTTTCGAAGGTTTGCTCAAAACGTGTCCCCTCGACTAGTTCCCGACACTTATGTCGTAATACAGACCGTCTCCTAAGGGAATGCATTAGACCTAGGACATTTCGTCTTTTCTCTGGAGACATTTCATTAGCTTGTGGGAGCCGAAGGTGAAAGACGAGGCAGAGGGCACGTGACAGACGGTCGGCGCAGAAGTCACGAGCTGGCGCGGGACAGTGCGTGCTGAGCGAGGCTGGAGCTGGGCAGGAACGATGGAGCCGGGCTGCCCGGCCTGGCCTATGGCGAACCCCGGAGCGGTCCACCAGCGAGGTTTGGAGACGGACCGGTGGAAACGGCGAGCCCTGGCCATACCGTCCTGGGCTATGACGATCCCGGGGTGGTTCTGCAGCGAGACTCGGGCTGTGATAGCCCTGGACAGATAGCCTACGCAGCGCTGGCGTGGGAAGGGCGATCCGCAGGCCTGGACACGGACTCCGAGTGCGAGCTCTGATCGACGGGCGACAACGAGGGTCGGCGGTCTCGGACTGCTGGCTCTTGACGACGGGCAACCGGGATGAACTGTAAACCCATTCGCTGTCTTCCCGTTGTGTTATGTCACTCCCTGGGTGACGAGCGAAACGCATACCGATCGGGCGGCGATTATTAGTAGAGAGATCTCCAAAAGAACCCCACATTAAAATGGCGCATCCAAAGTGGGGCCCGTTCGGTATGCCTCTGCTTCTAGTCGTCCCCAGGGAGTCCCACGGATTCGTTTAGCGGGTTGTTCACTAACGCTAACGATGCCCGTTGAGACAAAGTATATTGGAACTTTGGCGACTTGTCTTACAACAGAGCTCAGCAGGTGTCTCCTCGAATCGAGTACCTAAATGGCTCGAAGGACGAGGTTGCGGACGCGCTTTCTCGGGTATTCCAGAATAGTGTTTGCCAGGAGGTGATGCAACCGGGGGAAGACGAAGAACACGGTTAAGATGTAAGAAAGTCGTCTTCGGAGGCAGAGGAGAGGCACGGCATGTTCACTGGAAGGCAGGATAACGACTGGCAGGAGGAAAAACAGCCATGACTCATTGCAGATTTAGGATTTAGGCTTGGGTTGATGCGGTAGGCAAGTAAGCGCTTGTCGAGGCCCGGGGTGTAGATGGGTTTTTGTCAGTGGGTGTCGGAAAAATTGCGGAAATAGCAATTGACACCGGGAACACTGGCGAACGAGATTGTCAGCGGGTGTCAGAAAAACTGGCGGAAATTGCGGTTGACACTGGGAACGTTGGCAGGCGTTCGTGGTTCACGTTCACCAAAGAGACCCCCTCTCCTGAGGGCTTAGAGTTCCTCGATCTCAGGTTGGTCCCGACTAGCAAAGGTATCTGCTGGGCTCACCGGCAGAGGTCCTCTAAGCCCGTTCTTTCTTTCAACAGCTCACACTCGAGGAATGTAAAAAATAGGATCGTTCGAAGCCTAATTGCAAGGGCAAAAGTTAAATTCTGTCAGCACCTTTCCGCCCCCAGCCTTTCCAAGCAGATTAGTCGCCTTATAAAGAAAGGATACCCAAGAGACCTGATTGAAACAACAATCAAAAGACTTGTCGCGGGGCACATGTCCAAACCCCTCCCTCCTAAGTCACGCTTCGCATGCATCTCCTACATACGTAACACCTCACGTCGCCTGAAATCTATTGCGCTCGGCTTCAACACCAACGTTGTATTTTCGTGCAAGTTCAAATTAGCTTCTATTTGTAGAAAAGTCAACAACCCCGGTCCAGTGCCCCCGTGCCAGAAAAAGCACCAGACCAATTATGTAACCTGCTGCAAAGTGTGCGAGTATATGATTCCCATGTCCTGCGGTGCTAAATACATCGGACAGACGGGCCGATGCCTAAACGATCGGGTGACGGAACATGCAAACGAGATCAAGAAAGCAGCCTCCGACACTTCGGAGATTAGTTACTACCCGATTGCCAAACACACCTCTGAGTGCAGCGAACCCTGTTCGGCCGACCTACCTTCGACCACCAGGATTGGACGTCACGCCTCAAGAAACGGACGAGAGATCATGGAGGCCTTCGCCATGCACCACAGTCAAAACAACTTCGGGTCTCTCTCCAGAGGCTTATCCAGGAGGGAGATAAACTTCCTGGGGCCAGAGCCGACGTCCCTCGTTTCCGCGGCTCCGAGAGATTAGATGTCACCCTCACGGAATCGTTCTTCACTCTCTTGCCTCTAAACCCTCTCCCATCGCTTTTTCCCCTTTCCAGTCTAGCGTCTTTCACCCTCCCTCCTTCACTTATATATGCAAACTTCGGGTCAATAAATGTTGTTGCTAGTTGGAAGTCTTCGTTGTCCGTTCTCCTTTCTATGTATCTTCCTCGTGTTTAATTAAGTATTCGTTCACTTCGTCAATTGAAAGCTTGTCAAGAGATGTACATGCGAGCAGTGAGAATTGGCTGAATTCTGACCAGTTTGCCTTCTCAAACTTCCAGCGGAGAGTTCGGGTGGGGAGGGTTACACCTGGGTTATTCCGTCTTAAAACAATCGGCATGTGATCACTGCCTAAAGGATTATCTGAAACCTGCCATGAAAACAGTGAAAATAAAATAGGTTCACTTATAGACAGGGTGTCGAACCGGTCATTATTTCGGTTCGGTTCGGGTTCGGGTTTAGTAGCGTTGTATTTCGTTCCGGTTCGGTTCCGGTTTGGGGTAACGCACATTATATCACTCCGGTTACCGGTTTTAATAAGCGCGAACCGGTTCGAACCGGTTCCTAACTCGGACCTTTGAATACTGACCGAGCACTTCCTGCAGCCTTTTCTGTGCACGAGATACTTGCAACAGACCCATCCCAATACTACTCCCTCTTCAGGCAGATATAAAAACTCTGCCCAGTGATGTGCGCAAAAGACACCATTAATGTGACAAGGCTATTACTTGTATGTTACTGTTCTTAAGAAACTAAATATAAGCGATCGGCTTTCCATTTTTATGGTGTCTTTTGCCCACGCAGCTGTGCAGTATTTCAAACTCTGCCAGAAGAGGGCGTATTTTCGGGATGGGTCTATAGAGCTTTCCAAAAAGATGCTTGTGGCCGGTGCCATCTTTAGTGTTCGGGCGTAGAGCGCGCGCTTTGCTCGCTTTCCGAAGCGAAAAACACGCACGTTCTGGGCTGTGAAGATTACACGCTGGGCTGTGATTTTGTAAACAGTAAAAAAGACTCTAGCTAGATTGCTTGCCCTCCCTATGTTTTAGTTTGTTTTGCTCTGCACACACGTTTTTTTTTATACATGCTACCTGTTTTCGGCACCCAGTAAGAGGTCACACCTATGCCCCAGAGTGGCTGACGGGGGAACGAGAGGAAACAAATGTGCCGTAAAACACAGAAACAGGGACGTCGAGTGCGCAGTTGGGGTAGTTTATTGAATCCCGTTAAACTGTGGCCGTGTATACATCGGCCAAACTGGCCGATGTGTCAATGACGGGGAACGTGAACGCGCACGTATACTGAAATGTGACTGCATCTTGCTAGCGCTTCGGGTTCCGGCGGAAAAAAGCGTTTCTAAACATCCCGTGGCGTTGCTTTGTCTAGTCACTGTGACTTTTTATCGCAAACAACGCTCTACGACCCGGTCTCAGGGATTTAGACTAGGTCATTTGTACCTGTCAGCCACCGAACAAAGTTCCGGTAATGCCACCACAGCGAACGACGTTTCTCGAATGCTCAGTTGAAGACGGTGAAAGAGAACTTCAAACAAAAATGAGAAAATTGTTGACATGCTGGCCTTGCTAGTCTGACAAACCTGAAAAATAAATAAACAGACACATTTTCTTTCTCTCCCTCCCCCCCCCCCCTCAATGTTCCATCCCCTGGCCTCCTTCCAGGGCGCCGCGCGTCGGCGTAGAGAGCCTACATACTCACCGAGGCTCCTTACGTCGGCGAATCGTCGCCGAGTAACGTTGCCTCCAACAGCCCATGTTTTTTTTTTACCCTACAGACTATACTGCCGATACAGCGTGACACTCGTCCCCACTTCCTTCAGGGCGTCGCTCTACTCAAGCGGAAGGTCACGTGGTGCGCTCTCGGTGCTCGATTGGCTAAATGGCTCATCGACTGCAACTGCGGTCCATCTTGAGGTCAAACATTTGCCGACGCGTAGGCCTCCGTGCCTGCAGTGGCGCTATCCGCTCCGACACTTGGACATTTCGTAGCCAAACGGCCAAGCGGTGCTTTGAAGTCACCGCCGCCGCTACCGCGCCGCCAGGATAAATCCCAGAAACAAAGGAAAGTTAAAGCTCTCTAGACGATGATGTATTTTTTATTACGTATGCAATAAAAACGAAATGCAAAAATATCTCACAGTATGTAGGATTAGTCTTGGCAACATAAGAAAAATATACGCCCGCAACTTTTCCCATAGACCAATTATTGACACAATTGGCCCTGAACCGCTTTCGTTGAACCGGTAACCGCCACATCCAATTAAGGTTTCGTTCCGGTTCGGGTTCAATATGAAGCGTTCGATTTCGGCTTCGGTTTTGTTCCGGTTCGGTCCAAAAAAAACGGTTTTGAACTGGTTTTCGGTTCGGGTTCGGGTTCGGTTCGACACCCTGCTTATAGAAAGGTCGATTGATGCAAATGAGTTTGTGGGTGCACTAAAATATGAAGGTTTCTTTTTGTTAAACAGACATAAATTTGTAGACAAAATAAACCGTTCGACGATTGCTTCACGAGTATCGCGTCTAGTACTGCCCCATAAAGGATTGTGTGCATTAAACTCACCATGAATAATGAATGAATGGGGGAGTTCAGCAATAAGTGACTCAATGTCTTCACACCTTAAATGAAAGTTTGAAGGAATGTAAAGTGAACAAACAGTTATAAGGCGGTCTGGCAGGATGCGAACAGCCACTGCTTCCAAGGCAGTGTGCACGGGAACCTCAACACATGCATCTGATTTTTGCACTACTATGGCTACGCCACCAGACGAGTGAGACGAGTGATCTCTATCCTTGCAGAAAAAATTAAAGTGCCTAAAGACACTCGACTGACTCCCCTTCGGGTGAGTTTCCTGGAGACACACTGCCAGTGGACTATATTCCTCCAAACGGGAACAAACATCTTCATAATTATGCAAGAGCCCTCGGCAGTTCCATTGAATAAGACTCATTGTCGGTAACAAGTTTGAAACTCAGGACCTCGAGTTCGTAGCTCTAGTGCAGCAGCAGCTAAAGCTGTAATGCACCACTCACAAGATAAGGTTCTAAGAAAGCAGCTAAAAAAGAATTTAATAAAAATGAAAGAGGACATGAATGGGTGTGGATGTCAGCAGGAGGGCAGTTCCGACCAAGCATTTGGGGAAAGAACAAATAGAAGTGGTGTCCCACGCGAAGGAGTCACCAAGGATCCCCCGGCTGATCCTTGTGGAGCTGCCCCTTCTGACCTCCAAGGGGGTCGAGACTTCGGGCCAACGCCACTGGCGAGGGAGTCACCGTTATTCCTCTGTCTCAACTGATCTCTAAGAGTGAGTGGGGTGATTCAGGTAAGCGACAAAGAACATTGATGCTGTGAGGTGTATGGAGTGTTAAGGAACATTTTTGGAAGAGGTGAAACAGCATCCATGAATAAACACTTCCGATGTGCCAGCTTCTATACTTGTCACTTTAGTCTTTTTCTCTGGGTCTTCAACTTTTGAGAATATTTTACCACCCTTCGGGGCAGGTGGACGCTACGGCGGACTGCTGGAGACATTCATTGCCTCATCCTCGCGATGCGAAGAAGATGAAGTGCGCCCCTCAAGACACTGTCGTCACAGTTTTCTCACGAGAACGTAGTGGCACACGGCGCGTGGCAGTCGCCTTTGAGTGTGCGGTCTGAGTTGAATCCCTCTGTTCTTGAGAAACTCCAGGTGAGACTTTGATGCTTGGGGTTGGCGCGGGGCAAAAAGGTCTAAAAGGCAGACCCGTGTCCCCACGGAAGCCGTTGTTGGTGCAGCCCCCTTGCTGACCGCAGCGGCGTAGGAGCCTCTCCGTAGGAACGAAAGGCGTTTTCGGGCTTCAAAGTACGTCAGATTTTTCTTGGTTTTCAGTGTGAGTATTTCTTTTTCTTCCTTAAACTTTGGGCGAGAGCGGGAGTATGCGGGGTGAGCACCTGAACAGTTCACGTATTTGGAAAAATCACTTGCACAGTTATCAGTAGGGTGATCATTGCTTGAACATTTTCCGCAGGCTGTCCGTCCCCTACAAGTGGCTGTTCCATGTCCGAAACGCTGGCAGCAAAAGCAACGTCTCGGATTCGGGATATGCGGTCGAACCTTGCAGTTGAGATATCCCGCCTTGACCGCCTGGGGGAGGGTCATGGAGTTAAATGTAAGCACAAGGTGTTTTGAAGGTTTCTCTTCATCATCTTGACGAAAGGTAATACGCTTCGCCGCTATCACAACCTGACTGCTGAGTCCTTCAAGGATCTCATTCTCTGTGCTTTCCAACAAATCATCTTGTTGGAAAGCACAAAGGATGAGTGTGGCGACAATCGGTGTGGCGTTACTGTAATTTTGTGATCAGTTATACTAGCAAGCCCAAGGAGGGCTATACTTTGTTGCTCTTTTTCAACCTCGACAAGGAGATCTCCAGAGTGGATCCTCTTTGCTTTGTAAGACTTTCCAACAGATGCTTCCAGGGTTTTTTGCAACAAGGAATGGGGAAAGCTTTCCAAGTGGCAGTTCGTATTCACAGTGCAGTACTAAGAAGTTTGGGAATGTTTGAGTACTATCAGTAGTGTTTAAAGGAACGGTGGCTGCGGTGGGAACTCTTCTAAGAAATTGATCAGAAGAAGGTCTAGCTTCCGCACCCATCAAATATGGGAGACATTTGATATCTGCGATGTGCCGCCTACCATGGATCCCAACATGGGACAGGGTAACGGCACATAACAAAAACGGCTTTGCTGTGCACGTTACTCCAGTACCACCTACCCAGATGTTATACCTAAGGGTGGGTCTAGACTAGCGTCCTTCTCCACTCAAGGTTGGCCCTAGCCGCTAAGAAGGTGAAAGGGGAATGGAGAGAAGAGAGAAGTATAAGTAAAGGTGGGAGTGAAAGAAGGGAGGGAGTTAAGTATATAGAAATCATGCTTATTAATTAATGTGTTTTCTTTTGGTAGAAATTTTTATCTTTCCAGAATTCCGTCGGCATTCGTTTTTTTTAGCTTTCTATGTTTGTGTCGGCGTTTTGGAGGGTGCATTTGCGGGGGCAGAGCGGCCGAGAGGTGGGAGCGGTTCCCCCGCGGTCGTTAAGAAACATCTCGGGTTTTGGGAGTCTGCTCGGACAGATCCCTGGGACGGCCTGTTCTTGGAGCTGCTTGTGGCTTTTAACCGAGTGTGCCTGTATATAGAGGGGTTCGACGCTTAGGGTCGAATTGTCGCCTTTTGTCCGGTGTAATAATTTAGCTGTTGGCGCCTGCCAGACTGGGAAAAATGCAGAGAACAACTCTACCAGGAATTTGGGTTTGGCAGTTGGAGCGCCAGGCTGACAGCTCGCCGACCATTGGGTAAAAGTGTACCACGTGGGAGTGGCGGAATTTGAAGGGATTTGTCGGTTACAGTGAGGAAAGGAGGCCCCGACGAGCCTACAAAAGGAGTGCCGAGAGGATTTTCGGGGAGATTTGAATTTTGGGATTTGATTGAGAGAAATTGGGGGCTGGGGTCGAGCCTCTAGACGAGGCAGGATGGTCTCCCAAGTTGGGACTTGTAACTAGAGTGTAAATAAATGCACATAGTTCTCTACAAGCAGTGAATCGACCCGTCACTCAGCGACGTTTGTGCCACCACGCTCCAGACCATCGGAGCGGAACCTGCCTCCCACAACACCGAGGGGACCAACAAACTTAACTGAGGGGATAATAGAAGCGGAGGCGACTGACTGAATCATCCTGGCCGGGCCTTACCAGGACACCCGTCTATGGGACGCAGGGGCCTAAGTGGTGTATTGCCTCACCCGGGGAGCCCCGAAGGGTCCAAACCTACCCAGGGCTCGACTCAACCACCAGGATGCCCTTTTCCCCAGACAGGGGAGAGCCACGCACAGCCAGACGTGGGTGGGCGTGCCCGCATGGCTCGGGGTCCGTGGTGACGCCACTCACCAAACACCTACAACACAGGTGCCCCCTGCGGGGAAGCGAAAATGGTAAAACTTCTTGAACTATTTTGCAAAGTAATTTTGTTGTACAATTTTGTTCATTACTGCTCTTGGAAGTTTTTTTTTTATTTTTCCACTGTTATTCTGACATATTATCTGACTAACGTTATTGGCATACTTTTTTGCTTGGTGTGTGTTCCTAGGACTTCATTCTATTTGTGTTATTTCACTTGCTGGGATCTATCCGTCAAGCATTCACTGGCTTCGACAGATCCGTTATTTTATTTTGTATTTAAGATATTTGAAATAGACATATCATTATTCATATTAGCAGTAGTAGTTGTAGTAGAAGTAGTAGTAGTAGTAGTAGTAGTACTATTTTTTATTATTATAAAAGATGGAGGGGAAGCTTGAGAGATGTAGAAGTCGAAGCGAGATGAAAAATGCAGCTAATATCCCTTTATTTTTCGTATCTTATTTTCTGGCTAAACTAAGCAGATACCGTTTGGCTTATCCTCTTTTTCTTTTTTTTTTCTCACCGTCGGTTCTGCGGCGGTCAATAAATATAGATAGAAATACCTCGCAGATATAGCCGATTCATAAAAGACACTCATGAAGCCCAACCTAAACGGCAACGGGTACCATATGTCAGGATGGCATAGTCGCCACCCGTCCGATACTTCACAAATATCGACTGGATCAAAATGGTATCGGAATAATCTTTTTGATTTAAACCCAATGTCAGCGCAATACTGTGTGCTGCCTGGGCTGAATATTTCGACGTCTTCGTTCATATCCTGAAAGCGGAGAGGCTTTTTTAAGTCGAAGTTGAAGTGATAAAACTGATGCTCGAGCGTCACATCATTTTATCGGCACGTGTCTGACGGAGAGTTCAACCTGAGTTATAAAAACTATTCTCTGGCACTCCCTAATCAAACTTTACCTCGAGCGACGATTAATTACACTTGATGTTTGTACCGCTGCATATCAGCAAAAGTTTCATCAAAGCGATAAATATGAAAGGCTGTGAAAGCATATTGTATTCGACTGCATCGTCATTACATCAATTTCATACCGTGTAAATGGAGAGCGTAAACAACGCCCATACCCCCTTTTACACGGTTTCAGAGACCATCGCTGCAAGAGGGGCGTAAAAAAAGTCGTGCAAGTTTTTTTTAAATCATTAGCACACCTTCAATGTAAGAAGGGTATGCTTCCTAACGCATATCCTTCTCTCACCCTTTTTACAAGATAATGATAGTTACAATCTTTAGCGTGTGTGTGTGCGTTGTTTACGGGATTTTGTCAAGTGCAGCATACAAGAAGCTAGGCGTATGACAGATTCCTCCAAGTGATTCAAAAAACAAAATCAACTGCTTCGTGCCTTTAGCTTTGTCGGACAACCAATCACGAGCAGGAAAACAAATCGCAGGTTCACGCTGCATTCAATATACGTGATTGGTTTAAATGTTGATAGCAAGAGCGCAAAGACGACTACGAGCGCCATGGCGATACAGGTTTGGCGATAAGCTTGATTTTCTTCCCCCTATCGTAGCGTGGGCGGCGGTCGAAATTAATGTAACTTAATAGAAACTGGAGTGTATACGATAAGTTTTTTTAAGGCAGTGGTCAGAACTGAACAGTGCACGCGCGTTGCCTTCTGCCGGTAAACCGTGCCGAAGGACCAGTCTATCTCCGGTATTTTCAGGGCGATGTCACGACCGCACTTTGATCGGCACAATAACATCACTACTTACTACTCTGGTCGATCCACTAGTAACGCTGAATTCCTGATACAACATAAATAACGCCATTCCCTGCCTTGTCTTTTCCCCGAGACGTCTACATAGACGTCTACGTATTATTTCCAGGATGTGCTTACTGAACGAAAATACCCCGGCATTAAGATCGCCGATGACGCAACAGCCACTATCGGAACGCTTTAATATTTCCGACATCAAAGATTTCGCAGAGATGGCCCGGACGTTTCGTTGTGCCCTACATACGAACGAATAATAATGCACAAGCTCTTTATCAAAGATGGGGTTGGACACACGGAGCACGCAAGACGACGCTGGCGTGCAGCGTGTTTCCGCCATGCTGGAGTTTGGAGATTTACCAATCGCACCTAGACGACCTACGCGAGAGCCGCCTGTGACGACGGCTTTTATTTTTATAACGCTTCCAATTTTTTTTTTTTCACCTTTGGCCAGTTTCTCGTGTCCCTTAACTTTCACTTCCTTATTTTCAACTATGAACACATTTTCGGCCACTGCCGATGCCTTAACATTTTAATAGGCCATGTTTTTCATCGCAAGTCAAGATGCACTAGTTTCTGCTCTTGCTCGGATTCTGAAATGCAATTCTCACATGCATAATATCTACATTGTGTTGGACACATGTGGCCGATTCAAACATGTATGTCAAGTGCTTTAGCTATAGCTGTCATTTGCTGCTTCGACAAGGCGTACACGCACCTACGACGAGTGCAGGTTACACCCAGGAAAAATGGCAGTCGGTATCGCTAGAGCAGCGTTTCCGCATCCATCAAGGGCTTTTGGCTTCATTCCAGAACATCCGTCTTATTGTAGTCCTCAGCAAAGCAGTAAGCAGACCGGCGACACTTGATAGGCACAAGCTTTATTTATTTTTTCTTTCCGAGTGTCAGAGTTGACGGACAGAATAGAAAACAAAACACAGACACATGCTGCCCTGGAATAACCTCGTCCTCAACACTATGCGATCTCATTGCAACTAAAATTGCCACCACAATCTTCTGATGCAATAATGGAAGGAGATGTCATTCTCGCCGAAAAACAGCAAAAGTGCAATATGTTTTTTTCAAACCACACGGATCGAGCAAACGTTCAGAAACGCTAGGCCTAACCCGTTCGATGAAATGTCGGAACCCAGTTCAAATATCCGCTCCTCAGACACAAACACACACCCACACACAAAAACACAAAGAGTACGCCCCATTAATAACCCGAACACGAGCACACACACGAACGCGAAAAACTTACGAAGTTCCAGGCCGTTTTCAGACTCAGGTGCCTGAATGGTGAACAATTCAACAAAATACATCGCACACTCGATGGACGTCACCTCTATTGACATTCAAAAGAAAGTACGTCTTTATTTGATCCTCACGAATACAGATGAATGCCAAGATGTATTTTATGAATATTTTCAGCATAGAATCAGATAGCTGATACACTGCGATGTTGTTTACGCATCAAGTGCCCCTGTATAAAGCGCGGTACATCAAGTAGACAATACTTGACCACCTCCATCGGAGTTAACGTCCTTCCTTCGAGATGCACGATAAAGCAAAAGAACCTTCAGATATAACGAAGAGATGATGTAACGAAGAGACCTCCACAGTGAACGATAAAAGTTAAGCTCACTAAACACCACAAGCACCGACAAGATTATTCCAAAGCACCAGACCAAAAATAAAGGTCTAAGGTCGCTAAGGCTGAGCACTGCCTCCGGAACGGGCAAAGCATTGTTCGCTCGATGGTATGCGGTCTTGAATTCGCTCAGTGAATCAGACCTCGCGTAGAGTCCAGTCTCAGCTCCACGGCTCAAGGTGAACTTGACGTCGTCCAGGTACACAGAGGATCGTCTTATTTCGGGTCCTGTGAGGTGCGTCAGCACGAGATTGCCAGTTTCAACGTAACCTCTTCCAAGAAGCTCTCGTTTTAGAGCTTCGAAGTACTCCGGGCGTACAATGGAAACTAAGAAGGTGTCTTTTTGGTCGTTGTTAATCTTTATAGACCTCGAATCGTCTCCGCCGTCACCAGTTTTGAAACACTTTGTACCTACCCTGACGAAATTGTTGATTTTGTTGGGATCGTGGAAGCTCTCGTAGTCAATTTCGAGAGGCCCATTGTGATTGAGAAAACAAATACGATAGTTTTTCCGAATAATATCGACTAATGATACGAACTGTAGAGGCTCGCTCTGGAACGGCAAAGAGGTAAGAAGTGACGTGACCCGACCTTTGAAAATTGTTGACATAATAAAAAACGCCAACATGATGAGGCAAACAACCAGTCGGGACGATTGAGTCCCAAGTAGAACGCTGTGGAAACGAACACCTTGTTGCAGAAGCGATGCCAAAATAGGGGATAAAAACGTAAACATCTCCTGCGTGTTCTTGTGTAAAATCTTGTTGATCAAGGCAATCGTCAGGACGAAAAACACCAAGGATATCAGCAGCCCGATCCATACTTCCCATGAAAACGGCAACACGAAGACAGCTTCTTTTAAAACACTTTCCGGTCTTGGAACAAAAAATGAAAAACCAACATGGGCGATGTACTGTACAACCT
This sequence comes from Ixodes persulcatus, assembly GCA_013358835.2. Classification (NCBI taxonomy): domain Eukaryota; kingdom Metazoa; phylum Arthropoda; class Arachnida; order Ixodida; family Ixodidae; genus Ixodes; species Ixodes persulcatus. Next base: position 49,111 of record JABSTQ010008636.1, on the reverse strand, counting down.
CGGTGCCCCCATGAGGTTCTGTGGGTTCCTTGGCAAGTGCTATTAGGGAACTCGATAATCTCTCATTCAATGTAAAATCGAACTTGCTGAGTTGGAGATGAGATAAGCGATGTTTCAGTAGTTCAACTGTAAGTTCGATGGCTGGGTGCTCATAATAAAAATCTCTGTCCCAAGATACAAATATTTTACTTCCGTTTAGAGGCAGCTGTTTTGGGAGAGATCCGCGTTCATATTTGACACATTTAGGACACGATTTTTCAGATCGAGTACGACATGACCTTTCTTTACCGCAAAGAGTTTGATTTATTAGTTGGTTGAGCATGGTTCTCAAGGGCTGCACACGGAACTCGTCTTGAATGTTTGCGCTGCCATTAGACAGCGTTATTTTGAAATGTCCACTGGCTCTATGAAATTGTTCCATGAGCGAAACATTCCAGTAATATCTAAATAATCTGGGTTCCCACGTCACTCCTTCAGCAATTATTAGCGCTGTCTTGTAATAATTGCTGAATTGGAGATCGATTAAATATTTTAATTGAAAATCATTAGTACATACAAAATATAAGATCGGAACGTAACTTTGTCTAAAGGCTCCGCAAAGTTCACCAGGGCATGAGTAAAACTGTACTCTTCCGTCACTCCAGAGTGTCACCGTGTATAAGAGTGGTTTCAAAAACGTCCTGATCATCGTCGCGTCTTGTACGAGGCATTGCGGCTGCACAAATATGTCCAGGGTCCTGTTTTCTGGGTTGAATGATGACAAGAACTGGTCGAATAATTCCGAAGAAATGAAGGATTTCAAAGTCAACACCTCATGTGACTTGCCTGCACTTACTCCTCTTGGCACTAAAGTTGCTGTGATGACCGTGACCAGGAAAACCGCCTGTGGTATAACACTTCGTGTGAATTGGATAGAACATTCCAGACCTGACATGACTCTCAGAGAAGAGCTATGACGTCTTTTGACTGCCACTTACATTTAAAACGGCTGAAGGTATTTAAAATACAATTTTAGTATTCCCGTGTACAACCCCCCTTCTCACTGTGATGCGGGTCAGCGCAGATGTTCATGGACAACACTTCGCATGAAGCATATTCGATGGAACTACGCATTTCCCTTAAACACAAGGCCAGTCCATGTTCCTTCTTACCAAGAATTTGAATTATTGAGTTGTTTGTTAAGCCTTTTCCTTCCCGATGGTAGACCCAGTGGGCTGCTCTCGCTGTTGAAGTTGGGCGTTTGTTTTTCGTTTTTCAGCACCTTCCACTTAAGTTCCCCTTGAAAATCAATGATGCTTCAGAATTGCGCGAGCGTTGCCATGGTTATTTTAGATGTCCGCATTGATGAGAATACCCGCAAGTGCACAAAAATGATAGGATCGTACCTCACACCGCTATCCCGAACGGAAACGCAGCGAGTGAGGAGCTGGAACTTAGAAACTACATGAAATCGTTACAAGTGTTTCTCTTTTGTTAGATTTTCTGGCTATGCATTGCTCCTGTTCTGACAATATGCACCAGCATAACTGTCGCTCTCACTGAGCTTTTTGTGTGTGTTTTTGTTTTGTCTTGAACATGTTTTATTTTTTAAGTGTTTCTTGTTTGTTTTTTTTTGTTTCCTTTTTTGGTCGGCGGCATCGTTGTGTAGCTGCCATGTTTCATGCCGTAGCGCCTCATGCCATGCTTCCGGTTCTGAGCCCGTGCTGGGTTGGAGAGTTTAATGTTTAGGGTCGCAGCTTATGCGCAATACGTCACTGTTTCGCAAACATTGAGTCTCGTTCTAAAGGGTGGTCGCGGTAAGTTAAATGGGGAGATGCGAAGCTGCTCCGCAACATAAAAACATTAGAGCATGGATTCACTGTGGCAAAGTCGATGAAAACAAACAACAGGTCGCAGCCCAACATCGATTCGGAAGTGAGAGCTTCGGGATACCCAAACCCCGCCCTCGATTTGAGGAACTGCTCTAACAAAGCAAGCTCACTTTAGTCATTTAAAACAGTCATGTGATGGTATAAAGCAGAGCTGAATGATGTGCAGACTGCACTGTATTTTTACACGTATTCAAATTACTTGTAATTGATTGCATCTGGGAGTAATTTTGTAATATTTTGAATAAACTTATTACTCAGTAATCGCATGAGTGATCTTAATATTTTTGAAGTACTAATGTTACTTGTAACTAATACTAATTTCCCTTCCCATTGTAATAGCTCCCTCTAATTGCACAAGTTACCTACCAAGGAAACCTCGAGCCACGTCTCAGACGGGAGGATAATTTACAAGAATTAGTGATTGAGAATATAAGTAGTTAAGAGTGCGGGGACGTTAATCCAATAAGGGACAGCAAAAAATATCTGTTCTTAAACCGGCTCAAGTTTCTGTCGTTTTTAAAATCTGAATTTATCGGAAAAGTAACGTTTACTTTTCAAATATTCTAATTTAATACTTTTAAGCAAGAGTAAGCATACTTGTGATCGATTAGATATTAAGAGAAACGTCTACAAAACTGGTGATGTGTGATTGTATCTACCCAAGCTGATAGCCTCTTGAAGAAGGAGCGGCGACACTTGCCGACTCCTCGTTGTGACCAAGAATCAAGGTTCACGCGATCTTTTCTGCACTTCGTTGGTCACCTCATTTCCTTCAGTTATTTCGTTCATAATCCATTGTTAATTCACTATTTTTAACGTAAGTTGAGTATTTGCTTTAACCAATTTTTTTTTCTTCGGAATGCTCGGCAAATTCAAACTTGAGCAGACCGACAACTTTTGTTCAGCAGCGTCGCTGCAACTAAAAGGGAACCCGACATCGACAACACTGCAGTCGGCTGATTTCTATCACCTCTTTTTCGGCTCAGGAGAGCTACCCTTTGTGTTTAAATATATTTTTTATAATATATTTTAAAGTTGTAATTAAAAAAAGCTGTGTCTGCCACATTTAATTTTCGTATATTCAATATACCACAAGGAATGTGATTTTTTAATATTACTGCGAAGCGTCTGCATTTTATAAACCGTGTTTAAAAATCTTGGTTTTTGGACTGTCTGTAACAGCCACGCAACACACTGCGACAGCAGGAGTAACAAAAGGTCAACCTTCTTATATGAAAAAAAAGTTGAGCAGATATTCAACTTTATTTAATTTTCATATAATAAATGGGGACTGATAAAACTTTCAGTTATAAGTTATTCTCTGAAATTTTCAATGTGAAAATGACGGCCAAAGGAGCTTTCGAATGTACGGAGTTGAATAACACCAGTTAACGAAAACGTGCGAAAACGGGCCCATGTTCCCATCAAATATTTGTAGAATATCTCTTATAAGTTTTCAATTATATAAAGCATTGATATCTGGTTCGAACCACTAGCGTTACAGTCGGGCGGAGAATAAGCGTTTGGCGCGCATATTTCCTTTTTATCGATAAAAAAAATTATAATTCTTTTTGGTGAACACTATATCCTTACACGGTTGTTCGTACTCGGTGTATAGACCGCAGCGGTAGACATCGGCCGAGGGAAAATAAATGTTCCTCGAAACGTTCTTACCCGGTGCCAACGTTACTAAAACCACTCAGTTGGGAAACTGCCATAGAGCTTGCTCTGAAAAAGGGGACCGATCCGCTGTGACTCTTCCCTTTTGGCTTTAATCGGCCATTTTGGCGCCGAAACATATACGGTGGAAGGGGTTCCAGAAAGGCCGACCCCTGTCTCCCAAGCGGACGCGCCACGAATTACCTTCGGATTTAGGACTCGCCCAGGTCGGGACGCGCTACCCGAAATCACCGTTGAGACACGGCTGTATAAAAACAATATTATTGTGCCGCAAAACCTTGTAAACTGAAGATTTCAGAAAACGTCACGCGCCTGTTATTTTCTACTAATTTCCAATAAAAGTTACCACAAAAAGAGGGTTTTTTTTCGTTTGTTTTTACGCAAAAACATGCTTCTGAAAGCTCAAGCTGACCACAGTAAATATAAAAGATTAAGGGTGGCGCTTTTTTGTATTTAGGTCGGTCTCGGTGGACGCCAGCAGCTCAGGTTTCATTGGTGAGTTTCCCAACTGAGTGTTCTAGTAACGTGGCCCGGTGCATAGACTCTGCTCCCGGTGCATCGTTCGCAAGGGAGAAACTTCTTGTATACGGTACACCTTCTGAAATGCATGATCTATACATTGGCGTAGGATGCTTGTATCATACAGGAATCATCATTACCTTAATCCGACATTTACAGAATCAATCCCGTTTCTCCCTCGCGCCAAGGTGGCGGCGAGGAAGGGTGTCTATCCTGCATCCTCCGATCTTGGAACCTGCGATGTCTTGAATGCTGTGTATGCGAGCGTCCATATACTTGTAAATGCTGCAATGTTTGCGGCAATGACTTCAACGTTGTCATGGCAGATGGTGGGAGTACTTTAAAATGAAGCCCGCTCTGAAGTGCAAATCGACAACGTGTGCAACATCAAATTTATCCTTGCTTCATCTTCAGTTTTCGCTAATTCAACACTACCGATTGCGATTGAGGAAAGGCATCACTTGTCAAATAGTATTGTCGCCAACTACAACACGGCTAAACCTCAAGTAATGTTCCCTGTATTTATTAATCATTGTAATGCGATATAAAATTGTAATAAAAATGTAATTTTGCTATTGTCTCATCGTATGCCTGAACGACTGCTTTCTACTTACTCTTTTTGTAAACGTTTTTTAAAGAATCTTGAAATTATATTTAGAACCTCCCTTGTGTAATACCCGGAAAATGGACGTCAAGGTATATAAATAATTTTTTTTTAAAATGTGTATTGGATACAGTCATATAAATTTATGACAGTTTTGATTGCCAGTTAATTTCACGGATCCTTGTTGGGTTCACGCTGGCAAGAGCACGTGTGGATTTCTGCCTCCTCTGAATTTTTCCGTTAGTGTTTTGTAATTGCGTTTAATGATGTACACGCTACAGTGACAACAAAAATATTTTTTTATGGATTTGTTTTTTATCTACGGTCCAAGTACGTAATTTCTTATAGTCAACTTCCATAAGCCAGCTGCACACTCTCCTTGACAATACTTGACAAAGCATATGTAAATATTCGCCCCGTGTTCACAAAGAAACACGCAAACAAAGGTCATACGTGGCTTTATATTAATGGACATATCACACACATCACCGAAAAAATGAAGACTTTTAGATGTAAAAATATTCCCGCAAAAAAATGAAAATTCACTTCTTACAAAAACAAAAGAAAATCAAAGACGAATTTAAAAAAAATAAAAACAATGCAGTACATTAGTTATAATGTATGTAGATTAGTCATAATGTATGTACATAATTACAGGTCAACTCTCTCGTTGATGTTTAATAGAACACACTTTTGTCGCTTCTGAAGATATATAAAGGACTACCGTCGGTGAAGTTGGTGGCTCACTGTTAAGTAGTACAATAAAATAATTGTGATTGTCAAAAAAATTTTATATACATCCTGCGGTATTTACTCTAGATTAATCATTCACGTTGTAAATTTCTTTAGGATGCATATTTACGCAGATGATACTAACTGAATCGCGAAAACGCCTGTGTTAAATTTAGCAGAGTTTACACAATTTATAGAGCTGGTACGCAGCAAACGAGATTTTTAAGTGACAAACTCTATTGTCTTGGTTGTATTTCTTTTCTAACAGAATAAATCTTTAAAAACAATTGAAACTGACTCACCATTTTCAAAAGTCGCCCTTCATATACGCTCAGTTATACGAACTCTTCTATTGGCCGCTCGGAGCAGCCAAGCTATCGGTTTTGCGGGGACTCATCTCTTAATATGCATTATACTTTTTATCACTCAACATAAATGATTGGATCGTCATCTTTAACATGTGTCACATATAAATTTACTTGACACCGACATACGCTCTTCAAGAAACGTTTCCCGCACACGCTTGCAAAATATGTCAAGCAGAAGGAATACAACCCAAATAAAAATATTAAACATTCTCAATTAGAGGTGTGCGAATAGTGAAATCTCAACTCAAATCCGATTTGAATTGCATAGTGCCTAATAGGGAACAAAAGTCAAATGTCGAATAGTGTTGTATTCGCGTAGGCAGAAAGACTACCGCCGAATACTTCGTATTTATTCTGGTCTGGCCGTTGCGACCGGTCGGCAGATCGAGAGCTTGCGAGTGCGCGCGTTCTGTGAGTGCGCGAGTTCTGCGTGCTGTGTTGGTGGCTGCTGTGCTAGCATCGTCGTCCTCTAGCACAAGTGTTCCGACACAGGGCATAACACTTCTTCCCCCTTAGAGAGAGTCACCATGTTGCTGAGGCAGCCGTCTTGGGCGTAGACATCTCGATGATGCAGGCACGATGCGTGAGTCGGGATGTGTAACAGTCTCTGGGCCTGCAGCATTTCGTTCGAAGTTTGTCGGCTCACTATTGATGTCAATAGTCCACTGCGGTAGAAGACCCGGAGCCGGCTTCCCACTAATGTCCCTCGAAGAGGTCTCGGCCACCGGATGTTCTGCGTGTTTCTCAATTCGGTTGCTAATGTGGTCCTTGTGCCGTCGAAATGTACCTCTCTTGGTGACGACCAGCCAAGAACGCGATCCAATTCTCTTTGTGACTGTTCCTGGCATCCACTGTGGTGTTCCTGTAATTTTTTTTACAATGACATCTTGGCATACCGCGAGGCTCCTCGGAGACAAAGACTGTTGCTCCTTCATTTCTTCCGTGTTCCCTCTTTGCTCGGTTTTGAGGCGACCCAGGCGAGTAATCGCAGTTGTTAACTCTCAACCAAACATCATCATCGCTGGCGTCTTCCCTGTAGTTACACTTGCGGTGGTGTGCTGCTTGGGAAGAAACCGGGCGATCCTGCATGCCAGAGTTCTTGTTTTATCTTTGGCCAGTGCACGCTTCGTTTCTTCCACCATTTTTTCGGCTTGACCATTGGTGGCAGGATGGTACGGCGCACTTGTTCTGTGCTTAATACCGTTGTTCTTAAAGAACTCGAATGTCTCTTGTGATACGAACGATGTTCCATTATCCGTCACCACCTTCTCCGGAAGTCCAAACATTGCAAATGAATTTCGAAACTGTTCAATTACTGAACTTGATTGTATATTCTTTGTTTGGCGTACCTCCAGCCACTAGCTGTAGGCGTCCACGACGATTAAGAACATTTTACCGTGACCGGCAAAATCAGCATGGATGATTTCCCATGGCTGGGATGCGCGATGCCAGTCTGGAACAGGTACTTGAGGTGGGGATCGCTGGTGTTCTAGACAAGTGACGCAGGATCTTGCCTTTCGCCCGATGTCCTTGTCTATGCCCGGCCACCACACGTGGCCGCGTGCAGCGCTCTTCATTGTAACCATGCCTCTCTGGCCAGCGTGCAACAACTCAAATACTTGAGATCTGCATGCGCTGGGGGCTACTATCCTTGTATCACGAATTAGACATTGGTTGACTGTTGACAGCTCATTTAAGATGCTCTTGTATGGACGATAGTCTTCGCCCTTCAACTTTTGCAATTCTCTTTTTTGAACGGCTCAGTAGACGCGAGTCAGAATATCGTCTTGCTCTGTCAATTCTGCGATGCGTTCTGGTGACAGATTCAAAATCGGAGAACATGCCAGCATTAGCACATCTCCAGGTATGAACGGTTCGTCTACTTTGGCCGGTAATGGTAGCCGGCTGAGCGCATCACCGTTCTGAGGCCCTAATCTGGAGACTTGGCGAAAAAGTCGGCGAGAAATCCGGCGGCTCCGATTGGCCGGAGCCAAGGTCAAGTGCGGCGTTGTCCAATCACGGCCGCCAGATTTCTCGCCGACTTTTTCGCCAACTGTCCAGGTTAGGGCCCCTGGTGGCATGCTCCTCGCCTGTACACAACGGTGTAATCGTACGCGCTCAACTTGACGCACCATCTTGTCATTCTTGGGGATAACATATGGGGAATCGGTTTCGTTGATCCAAGAATTCCAAGGAGCGGTCGGTGGTCAGTGTATATGATGACATTTCCGGCAATGTACTCGTGAAAATGATACACTGCGTACACGACGGACAACCCTTCCTTGTCTAGCTGCAAATAGTTTTTTTCTGCAGCCAGACGCGAAGGCGACTGGCGCTTCACGTTTTAGGTCATCTTGCTGGGCAAGGACTGCCCGCACACCGTAGGGCGACGCGTCGCAGGAGAGCAGCAACGGCTTGTTTTCGTCATAGTGTGCCAAAACAGTGAAATCTTTAACCAACTCTTTCAGTTTCTGGAATGATTTCCTGTGCTTGTTTTTCCATTCCCATGAAACATTCTTCTGAAGAAGTCCATAGAGGTCGGTTGCAACTGTGGCTCTGTTCCTGAGAAACCGGTCGTAGAAGGCCAGCAGTCCCAGAAACACCTGCAGTTCGTTTTTTTCCTCTCGGTTCTGGCGCGTCCAGAATGGCTTGCACTTTTTCATCCGTTGTGTGAATTCCTGCTGCGTCCATTTTGTGCCCGAGGAACTTGGCTTCGCGAACTGCGAACTGACATTTTTCTGCCTTGAGCCGTAGGCCTGCGTTTTCGAGTCTGGACAGTACTTGGTCCAGGCGTGCAGCATGTTGTTCACGGCTCTCTCCACCCACAATGATATCGTCCAAGTAGATACTTACTGCCATAAATGTCAGCCAAGGTCGTTTTCATTGTACGCTGGAAAATTGCTGGTGCCACTGATATTCCAAAAGGCAGGCGTTTCACCTTGTACAAGCCCTTTATGGTGTTGATGGTCAATACAGCTGCAGTTGTTTCAAACACTTTCAACTGTTGGTAGGCTTGGCACAGGTCCAACGTCGAGAAAACGGTGCCCCCTCTCAGGTTTGCCAGAACTTCTCCTGTAGATGGTAGTGGGTAGGCTGCCTTCTTTGATACGGCGTTGACGGTACATCTGTAGTCTCCACAGAGTCTGATTTCTCCACTCTTTTTACGGACGAGGACTAGAGGTGTAGCCCACTCCGAATGTTGTACTGGCTCGATCATATCCTTCTCTTGCAGTCGGGAGAGCTCTTGTGTTACTGCAGGTCGCAGTGCTAGTGGAACGGAACGAGCCTTGCAGAACTTGGGCGCTGCTTCCTCCTCTAGTTCCAAGTGAACCGAGGGTCCAGTGTATCCCGAAATGTCCTCCTTGAAGCCCGCGGAATGGCGTTGTAAAACCGCTTGTACCTCTGGTGGCGTGCTCTGCTGTCGCACTTGGTTGATTCCTTGCAACCTGATGTCTAGAGCCTGGAACCAGACTCGCCCCAGACGGTTACAGCCGGATCCCTTCAATACTAGAAGCGGAAGCACGTAGTCTTTTGACTTGAATCTGACGGTAGCTTGGAGGGATCCCTGAAGCTTCAGTCCCTCGCCACTCCAAGTACACAGTTCAACATCGTCGTGCGTAAGTTTTGGGGGATTCCGTGGCCAGGTTTTTCGGAAGGTCTCTTCGCTAATTAGAGAGCAGGCTGAACCTGGATCAACTTCGAATTCCATCGGTTTGCCTTCGACTCGAAGTGTCACGTGAAACTGAAACAGTTGTGTCCGTCGCCAGCTTGTGAAGTTCATAAAATGAGCATCCAGCATTAGGCGGTATTTGGCTCTCTGAACTTGTAGGTGCCATTATCTGGTTCGCTTTCTTGAGCGGTTTGCTTGCCTGATGCTTTTTTTGGCAATACAATCTTTTTCAATATGTCCGCGCTTGTTGCAGTATCTGCAGTCCGCGTTCTTGAAACGGCACTTTTGCGGATTATGTTGTCCCGTACACCGGTAACACAGCACGCGCGTTCTGTGAGTGCGCGCGTGCTGTGTGCTGTGTTGGTGGCTTCTGTGCCAGCATCGTTGTCCTCTAGCACAGTGTTCCGACACAGGGCATAACAAGTAGAATCTCGAATAATGAATGAATGAATAAATACTTAAATGTATTGCATCAAGATGGCTCTGTGGCCAGTATGGGGAGAAGGAAAGGACGGTGGGGCAGTCTGCAGTTCATGTTCTGCTGAGAAGGTGGGCCTCCTTAACAAAGTCCCACAAAGCAAGCAGCGTTGCGTTGGCGTGGTCATTGGGATATTTTCATTTGTAGAGTGTCTGGACTTCTGGTGGCTTGTGCTTGTTGCGAATGGCTGCTAGAGCCGGGCAGGACCATAGTAGATGAATGACCGTTGGTGGTTCCTGCCGACACTGCTTGCAAAGTCGTAGAGCCGAGGGATCTGTGTGGTTTTGTGTTGCTTATAGTATTCCCATCTTGTGATGATGTCTTCAGTAAGGGCAAATATGGAGCGGGCTTGATAAGGAGGCCTTGTGTCCCTCTGGGAATGTTCGGGGTATGAGGCGTTGCAGTGGGGGAATGGTGTTTCGTAGTTGCTCCTTGTTTTCGTATCTTATTACCATGCGTTGCTCTTCTGGAGGCGGCTTGTATTGGAGTTTGGGCGTTGCCGACTCTGAAAAGTGATTGAGAAGAGGCTCCCTCGCGAGTAAGTCTGCCTCCGCGTTACCCGCGTTCCCGCTATGGCCGGGTATCCACTGCCCTTGGACCACGACATTGTAGTTCCTATGGATTTCTTTGCAGAGTTCCTTAATGTAGTAAGGAGTAGAGTTCCGCCGTGCGGGTCCTGGTAGTGCTTTGAGAGCCTCTAGGCTGTTCGTGGGAATGGTTGCTTTGGTCACCGTGTGGGGTGTTGGTTCCATCACTGTCCTTATTCCCAGAAGGAAGGCCTGCAACTCTATCTCCCTCGGAGAAATTGTGTCCCTTGTGGAGAGGCACTGGGTGCGTCTCATGCCGAACGTGTCCGTGGCAGCTATGGCCAGAAGGTTGCCGCCATCCTGTCTCGCTCCATCCACGTAGATCTGCCTCTCCTCTGGGCACGTCGGCGGGGCTGCTTGTGCGTGCATGTCCCTTTGGTGAGTGTGCTCAGTGGTAATTACTTTCAGAGGTACTGGCTCGGTAGGCGTCACGGTAAAAAATAACAAGACGGATGCCAGAGCTTTGAGAAAGGGCGAATTCATTGAGTGTGCCCAGTTGTGAAGCCACTAGTAAGTAAACTAATTAATATGTCTTCTAGTAACAGAGTGTTTTAGGGCAAAGTTAGGTTTTTGTCTTGTTCTTCAAGTTCCTGAAATTCCAAAGAAGCAGATGTATAACCAAACTTGATATTCTTTAGCGAGAGTTCGCGTATTTTGGCCCTGAATTTCCGAAGAAGTACAGATTTAGACATTACTGCCTGATCGCTCGGTCGTCACGTGGAATCTCTGGCTTATGTCTGTCGCTTATGACCTTATGTGACGAACCAGAGAAAATCCAATTTTGGGAATTGTTTGCAAGTTAGGTCGCTAAGAGCAATTTGAATAACAATATAGTCTTTAATACACCAACATTTTGGAATGAATCTTTCCTTCTCCAAAGAAAATTCCTGCGGCCTTAAATAACGCCTTAGGGCAAACACGCATTAGGGTTTCGTGTTTGGTGTTTTTTTTAATTTTGGGGTTTTGTTCCGTAGTTCATTTTTCTTCAAATTTAGAGGTGTTTTCTGGATTTATATTCTTAAACTCAGGGTTTCTCAGTTTCAGTTTTTGGCGAAGCACAAAAAAATAGGAGCTTGTCAGAGCTCATTTAGAAGAAAACAGGACACTGACATGGAATTTTCCAAATCCCTGTGAACATACGCGTTACCCCAATACTTCGAAAACGTCCAAGTGCCGATAAGAAGAAGAAAGACGATAAGGTGTGGTGTTGTAAAGCACGAAGTTTCCCGGACAGTTCAGTGGGGGCTGCGTGCCGGGCCAACACAAAACAAAGCTGCGGATGTAGATTTCCTTACTGTTAAGCTTGGGTTTATCATCTGCAATTCAGGGTTTATTGATTTTCCACAATTTTGATAAAACAGCCTCAGGGTTCGTAATCGTCTGTGTTTATCGGAATTTACCGAAAACACGAAATCCTCATTATAAGGCCCAAGTTATGTCCTTACGGACTGCCACCCTATTGGAAAACCCCAATATGAACAGCGTATTATGGATATTGGTAAACAATATCTTTTTATTGTATTACAATACAATATGGATAGTGTATTGGAACACATTACATTTATTGTATTGTATTACAATAAGGGTTTGTTATGGGATTCCAATATCCATAATACGCTAAAAAAACATTGGAATCCTATACCCCTATTGGAAAACCCCAATATGAACAGCGTATTATGGATATTGGTAAACAATATCCTTTCAGTGTATTGGAAAGCATTACACGTATTGTATTGTATTACAATAGGGTTTGTTATGGGATCCCAATATCCATAATACGCTAAAAATATTGGAATCCCATACCGTAAAAACCCTTATTGGATCCCCATGTGTCGTATGGGGATCCAATAAGGGTTTACGATTCCAGTGTACTTAGCGTATTATGGATATTGGAATCCAATATATTCTATCGGCTACCAATAAAACTATATACGTGTGGGAATATCACGTTCAGCACGACATTTCGTTGCAACGCAGTCTTCTTGTGTGTATTTCTGAGTGATGAAATAAAATGTTGCTGTTGTCAAATTATGAATAAAGAAGCGAAACACTGGGCTTATCCATACCAAATATATTTCACATATTCCTGAACTGGAGGATCCAGCATTTACTGCAAAAGAAAGTTAATTGTTTAGGACCCTCATTTAAAAACTTGATGTTTGAAAACAGAATGTGAAATCCTCACCTTTTAATGACAACAGCACCTGCTAGCTGCAGCCATACAGAAAATGCAAGATAAAATTTTGTGATTAGTTCACGACAAGTAGCAATTCTTCACTAAGCCGGATATATTCAAAATTATGTCTGCATTGATTGCGGAAAAATAAGCTTCAATGCCACTGCCACAGGTCATTCTTAGCTCGGTCAATTAAATATACGTATCCGCTTATCTGGCTTCACTATTCCTGCTTCGCACCAAACTAGAGTATTTGGAATGCTCACCTTTGAGGAAAAACGAACTGGTGCTTGCTTGCTTGCAGTCCGTGGAAACTGGAAGAGAGATTTGCGATTAGTTGCGTCCAAGTAGCAGTTACTTTGAGTAGCCACGCAACGTACACAAAGTCAGAAAGATTCAAAATTACATGCGCGGGACATAGATATCCTCTTGCGACGTTACTGGGCACACGTCAATGTCGCCCGCGTGTATTAAAAAAAATAAGCTTCAATGAAGGAGCCCCCAGTCATTCTGAGCTCGGTAATTAAATATGCTGTACCGGTCGTCTGGCTTCAATATTCCTGCTTTGGGAATCTGGAATACTCACCTGTGAGGAAAAACAGACTGGCACCTGCTGGCTCTTAGGCCGTGGAAACTGCCAGAAAGATTTGCGATTAGTTGCGTCCAAGAAGCAATTTCTTTGAGCAGCCACCTACAGCACACTAAGCCGGATGAATTCAAAATTACATGTGCGTGACATAATATGCCTCTTGTGACACAACTGGGCACACGTTTTGTCGCCTACAGCAGGGGTTCTCAACCTTTTTGGTCTCGCGGAACCCCAGGAAGCCTCAAAAACTGCCGCGGAACCCTCTCCCCCCCCCCCCAACTCCATATTTGCCGACTGAGAAGCAACAGATGCACAATTTTAGGCAATTTCCCTTGTGCTGCTTCCCATATATCCCCACCATATCAATTGCGATGTCAGTACAAAGTGAGATGAATGGCGCTTTGCATGGTCCTGCTGTGCAGCCTGCAGCATGGGGGGGGGGGGGGGGTTGCAAGTTGGGTGTTCGCGGAACCCATAAGACCAGCTCATGGAACCCCTGTGTTCCCCGGAACCCAGTTTGAGAACCCCTGGCCTACAGCAATAGTGAAGCCAGACAAGCGGTAAGGCATATTTAATTGACGGAGCTCAGAACGACTGGGGACGCTTTCACTGAAGCTTGTTTTGCTGCAATACACACGTGTATTGCACGCGTGTATTGCAGAAAAACAAGCTTCAGTGAAAGCGTTCCCAATCCTTCTGAGCTCCGTCAATTAAATATGCCGTACCGCTTGTCTGGCTTCAGCATTGCTGCTTAAGAGCAATCTAGAAAATCTGGAATCCTCACCTTTGAACGAGAATGAACTGGCACCTGCTGCCTTGTGGGCCATGGAAACTGCAAGAAAGATTTGCGATTAGTTGCGTCAAAGTAGCAATAGACGATTCGCAATTTTCCCAAGCGCCCCGGCCCGCGCGTGAGGAATTGTGGGAGAGACTGTCCCTCGCCTGGCCGCTCTGCCTTGAGGTCACATTGCCTTGTCGCTTGTCTCCTCTTAATCCTCTGTTTTTTCGATTTCATTGCCTATTTTTATCTATTCCAGTGTATTTTTTATTGCTTCTAAGTGTTTCTATTCTCCCCTGCGCATGATATTTCTTGCAAATATATAGTATTTGTGAAAAAACGCTTAAGGTACAGGCGAGCTGGTGGATATTTACCATTTTGGAACTTAACCCGAGACTGGGGTAGAAAAAGGAAACTTAAAAGTAGAAGGGACAGAGACAAGTGAAGAAGAGAACGTCTCAAACGCAGCTAAAAGATTGGAAGGTGTGGCAAAGAGTCTGTTAGGTCCAATGCGGTCAACGCTAAGTGTAAAATTTTTCTTAAAGGATCACAAACCGGAAATGCCTCTTCGGGCGGTGATTAACGAATGTGGCACGTGGCAGAAATTAGTTTCAAAGTTTCTACTGAACGGTCTAAAGTTTACACATATAGATAAGTCATTGTCCCTCAGAAATTCGAACGAGTTAATAAGTATATTGGAGGTCAACCACGGGAGAGAATGTTCAGTTTTATCGATGGACATTAAGCTTCTAGATCCGTCAAAATATGCCGTTACGCTGTCTGGCTTCAGCATGCTGCTTAAGAGCAATCTAGAAAATCTGGAATCCTCACCTTTGAACGAGAATGAACTGGCACCTGCTGCCTTGTGGGCCATGGAAACTGCAAGAAAGATTTGCGATTAGCTGCGTCAAGTAGCAATAGACGATTCGCAATTTTCCCAAGCGCCCGGCCCGCGCGTGAGGAATTGTGGGAGAGATTGTCCCTCGCCTGGCCGCTCTGCCTTGAGGTCACATTGCCTTGCCGCTTGTCTCCTCTTAATCCTCTGTTTTTCGATTTCATTGCCTATTTTTATCTATTCCAGTGTATTTTTTATTGCTTCTAAGTGTTTCTATTCTCCCCTGCGCATGATATTTCTTGCAAATATATAGTATTTGTGTCTTTATTTTGCCTTTTTCGACAGGAGTGCCGACGGACAACACGCCGCTTCGCGCGTCGTTTCCCGGGTGAGTACTATCATTGCTACCGATTCTTATCGAGCTGTTAGCTGTTCATTTTGTTTCATTTGACCCGCGTGCAGTCAAGAGGAGCCGTTTATGAACACACGCGCACATGTCATAGGGGTAGGCAGAGCTCTGAATCAACAATCGCGACGCGAGAGCCGAGTGCGCTCCGATTTGGTAGCCCGCGCTCGCTCCGTTGACTCGCACTGTATTGTGTGCCTTCGAGTGCCGCTTACTTGACTAAGATACAGCAAGCCGCTCTGCACGGGCTGTATCTTCTGCGATGCGGGCTCATGCTCGGTATTTTACAATAGTTCAAATTGAACTCTGCATGAATCTTAAAACGTAACAAGCAGAATGTGCATGCCAAAAGGAATAGCAAATGAAACACCCACCATCTATCTATTTTCGGTTTTCGTCCGCAAGAAGCTGCCTTATAGGTAGCCCCCCTTGCTTAAGCCGCTCCTCCCTTGTGTCCCGGCTGGGTCTCGTCCTGATGAATCGTCGGTGGAGACCTGAGGTGCGGTCAACATTAGATTAGACCTTTTGAGACAGAATCCATATACTTGCTGAGAGGAAGTACACCCAAACGAATCTCAGGCATGTCATTTATAGTGCATTTTAAATTGAAAGGCCTGATGTAAATTGAGACGTCAATACTGACACACCCTTTTTGCGAATCTAAAATTTTGAAGGCCTTGTGCCCCTCGCTAGGGGGACAAGGCACATGAATCTGGGCACGTGGATGAAATGTTTTACCTTAGCATCCAGACTCAATGTCCATCGCCGAATAATCGGCCACCACACTTTTAGAAAACTTTTTTTTTTTAGAAAACACCGAGTCATGGACCACCCCTACAAAAGCCTAACCCAAGCATACTTAAACCGTGGCTTGTTTGCTCCGTGCTGCCCTTGAGTTAACTCGGGCTGACAATGTGTTTTTTAAATGGAACCCACGTTTTTAGTTTCGGTTTCACTTGTTGAGGCAGGTGGATACTTTTGTAAAGCTTTCTCCCTATGCGCTTCCGAGTCAACATTTTTGCAATGGCCAACCCCCGGGCTTTGATTTTGCGCTCCTTGACGAATGCTGAAACTCATATAGGCAGGCAATAGCTCACCTTAAAAATACTTGCTCTTGGTGGCCGAGAACAAACTTGTGTTGCTGATTGGCAGCCACTTACTGCCAAGAATTGCTGCACATATCCGAAAGAACCCAGTCTTAGTCTAATACAGATGCTTTGGCCGGACGGAGACACAAAAGCCTGACACAAGACCAGTATAAAGACCGGAAACAGAGTGTCTGTGAGGAATGAAACACCAGGGGTGGAACTCATAAAATATACTTGGGAGCAGCCACGGGAGCAGCTGAAACAGCTGTTTCGGAGTAGGTTGGGAGCAGCTAAAACTACGTTCTGGAGCAGGCTAGGAGCAGGGGGGCTATGTTGCACGTTTTGGACTCCCAGGAGACAAGGAAGTGACGTAGGTGTGAATGAACCAAATGAACGAATCTTAGGAGATACCGTCATCAGCGACTCCACCAATCAACATCCAAAGAGCGTTGTTGACGTTACTTCCTTCTCCCTAGTCTCCTGGGAGTCCAAAACGTGCAACATAGCCCCCCAGCTCAGATAAATTTTCATTGCACTTCAGCTTGTGTCTTAGACAAGCACGGGAGCAATTTCAATCGTGCTTAGCAGCACAGATGAGCATGAGTGGTTAGGAACCTAGGTAGATGGAATAACAGTGTAACAGATGCGAAAACTTAAAAGTTTGTGAGCCTTAATGAGAATCAAAAAGAAAGCACCTTATGTTTCTGAAGATAGCGTCCTTGATATTTTCTGAGTGGCTTTCAGCTGCTCAAAATGCAAACCAGCACTGCTTATCGCACAACCCACACGTGCTCGACAGAGCAATTATATGTGCGAACCACGTGATGTGCGTAAGCAACGAACGTGCAGTTGCACGGAGGAACAGGGCAACAAAGTTTATCCTATTGTGCAACTCGATATCGAAGCAGCAGACTATGATTAACGAAGTCACCATATTCAAAGCGATAAGCAGGAGCAAGGTTAAAGTACGCCGAGTAGATCTACCACTCGCGTAAGAGCTGCTGGCCGGCAAGGTTTCGGATCGGACCGCGTTTCAGGTCTATGAAATCACGACATATATTGCGAGAATGCGGTTCCAACTTCTAACGATGAAGTACTAAAAGGAATATTTTGCTCATTTGTTTTCAACTGGCTGACGTCCGGATCCCGGATCCCGGGCAGCAGAGCCGCAGGCAATCTGACGCTCAACGACTCGACCTCACCTCGGCCGACTTGCTTAACCGCTTATGGTTGAAGAATAACAATTCAGTCGCAGGTGGTGTAGCGCTTAGAATCCGAGTTTTTTCGCGCGCTTCCGACTCGAGATACACAAGGAGAATAAACAGAACAAAGGATTGCAAGGCCGACCAGGCTAAACGCGCTCATTGTTGCCAATGGAGTCAATAAAACCGAAACCAAGACAAAATAAAAAAAAAAGTTTTTTGGCGCACGTTTTGCGATTTGGCGCATAATGGCGCGAAGTGTTAACTTTGGCGCAGTTTCTGCAAAATGACGCAGGATGGCGCAGACACGTGCGTCTGGCGCAAAATGGCGCAAATTGCGCAGCCGTTCCACCCCTGAACACACAACTCAGATAGGCATCAATCAATCACCTTGAAAACACTTGCCATAAGCGGCAAAGAGCAAACTTCTGGCCTTGATTGGCTGGTGCTTGCCGCCAAGACCTGCATGTATAAAAAAGAACCCCGTCTTAGTCAAACTTGGGTGTTTTTGCAGAAGAGAGACAACGAAATACTAATGCAAGACCACTACACATAGCAAATGGCATCCAAGAGGAATGGAACATTAAACTCATATAGGCGGGCAATAGCTCACCTTGAAACTACTTCCTCTTTGTGGTCGAGAACAAACTTGTGTTCCTAATTGGCAGCCATTTTCTGCGAAGAATACCTGCACATATCTTAAAGAACCCAGTCTTAGTCTAACACAGATGCTTTGGTCAGACAGAGACACAAAAGTCTGATACTAACCACAAAAAGCAGGAAATAGTGTCTGCGAGAGATGCAAACAGACTCAGGTGGAGAGGATCGTTCTGTTTCATCTTAGTCAAATAGTGTAGCTCATTTTGCTAAAACAATGCATATTTGCTAAAAAAAGTATAATATATATTTTGCCTCATTTAGCAGAGTTTACTGCCAAGGATACCTGCACACCAGAACAAGTCAGACTTAGTCACAGTTTTTTTTTTCTTTTGATGAGCGACAACAGAATCCTAGACGGGTGATGAAACAAAATATGGGTCCAGCAAAAAAAAAGTCAAATTTGGAGGTTTTATGTGCCAAACCAACGACGGGCATCTGGCACGCCCCAGCGGAGGATTGAGGATTAATTTGGACCACCTGGGGATCTTTTGACGTGCAACCGAAAGCTTGGTTACACGGCGCCTCCTCCGCAATAAGCCTCCGTGAGATTGCGGGCACCTCGGCCGGGATTCGAACCCGCCACATGGGGATCCGTAGGCCAGCGCTCTAGCGTCGGAGTCACCGAGGCGGCAGAGCCCAGCAAGACAGGCTAGCTTGCCTTGATGCAAGCACAGTGCGTTGGCCGACAAATGAGGTTCTATTCTTGGTCACTCATCATATTTGGTGGGAATAGTAAAGTAAATGAAAATAAGGCTATCTCTCTTGCAGCCGACAGCTGCAAACGAAATTCATATACCTCGATAAACGACCTAGAAATGAAATTTGGTGGTGGCCAAGTGGTTTAAGGTGTCAAATTTCAAACTTACAGACTGTGTAGTTCTAGCTTAAGTCCTCCTGGTGTATATTTTTACACTTATTAATTATATTTAAATTGTTTTTTTTTCGATTTTTGAGGCACTAGCACACAATTTATTCGCTAATTCACATTTAGAAGCGTTTTAATTATACCCTGCAGCTTCCTAGTGCTCGTAATAGATTCTCAGTAAGAGCGGCTTTCAATTTTTTTTTTCTTGCCCTCATTGCTGTTTGCTTCCTCACCCTTAAAATGCTGACAACTCGACACAGAAGTAATAAAAGACGTGTTTGAAATGTGATGAAGATTGTCATTTCCAAGTTGTAGCCCTGGGGTGCTATGTTGCGCTTTTTGGACTCCCAGGAGACTTGGAAGAGGGAAGTGACGTCAACGACTAGAGAAACGCAGATTGGATGTTGACAGAAGAAAACAAAATCAACATCCAATCTGCATTTGCTGCGTTGTTGACGTCACTTCCCTCTCCCTAGTCTCCTGGGAGTCCAAAAAGCGCAACATAGCCCCCCTGCTTCATGCCACGACCATGCCACCATACCATACCTAAGTGCAGTGACGCATGGTCCTGCTATGACCCAACCGTACATGGCCTTACGGCGTGGTGCGACTCGTGCAGCACCTATGCTTCGTGACGGAGCCAGTGAGCGAGGTGCGACCTGCTAGAGCTGTGCAAGCCACAGCTTTACAGCCTGCAAAGGGTGGGAAGATGCCCCTCCCTTTGCAGAGCTTGTAATAGCTCACGAAGAAGCTATTGCAAGCACTAGGGAGCCACAGTGTGTGAATAAAAGCACTTCCGAATGTGAATTAGTGTGTAATTATGTGTCTATACGTTAAAACGTTTAAAAAAAAGTATATATATACATGCACTAAAAAAGGCAAAAAAAACAAACAAAAAAACGTCTTTACGTGGGCTTCAACCTAGAGCTCCACTGCCCTTGATTTCAGTTTCAAGGCCCGCTTCAGACGTGGAACTTTTCCAGCAATTTTGAGGTGGCTGGCGGGTTGTTCCCTAGGTTCTCCCAGATCAACGCGAATTGCTGAGATCGGGTTCGGCTCGAAACGGACGAGCAACTAGAACAACTAGGAGAAGTGTGAAGCGGCAGCAGCCAGTCAGGGACGCAATATTTTCATGTGACACCCCTGTGGTGGTGATGATGACAGCTAAAAACTTGGCTCTGGTGTGAAATGGATCGTTTTTGGAAATAAACTGTTTCAAAATGATAAGTTAGTATTCTCAGCACAAATTAAAGATATAAAAACATGTTTTTTATATATAACTGCGCATCTAAATAGTGCCAAAAAATAAAATTTTATGATGCTGATGGCAAGTCATAGCAATTTGGTTGCTGCGTGTGAACGCGGGCGGCCCGTGTTGCAACGTTATGTTGCTGGGTGAAATTACCCCGTCTGAAGCGGGCCTTGTTGGCCCGATTCAGAAGGGACAATTTTAATTTCACGCAGCAACAAGGCCTGCTTCAGACGAGGCGATTTCACCCAGCAACTTGACGTCGCAACACCAGCAAGACGGGCACCCGCGTTCACACGCAGAAACCGAATTGCTACGACTTGTCATGATCATCATGAAATTCCATTTTTCTCGCACTATTTAGATGCATACTTATATCCAAAAAAACATGTCTTTGTAACTTTAAATTGTGCTGAGAATACTAAATCATCTTTTTGAAACAGTTTATTTCCAAAAACGATCCATTTCAAACCAGAACCAAGTTTTCAGTTGTCATCATCGCCACCACAGGTGTGTCGTGTGAAAATATCACATTCCTGATTGGCTGCTGCCGCTTCAAACGTCTCTGAATTGTCCGAGTTGCTCGTCCGCTTCGAGCCGAACCCTATCTCAGCAATTCGTGTCGATCTAGGGAAAGCTAGGAAACAACCCGCCAGCAACCCCGAAATTGCTGGAAAAGTTGCCCCGTTTGAAGCGGGCCTAAGACACCCTATTGTCTGATACAAAGATTATTTAGGAACGTTCGGGTGTTTTAACATCGTAATAACCTTTTTACAACAAAAAAAAACAACAACAACAGAAAAACACATTTCAGAGGGAAAAGCTAAGGAAAGGGAATGTACCATTATGTTCAGTGAAGTTCTGTGACAAGACTCGGGACTCGAGCAGGAATGCCGTTATCCTTGGTGTGACCCCATGAGACTGTCTTGCTGCCTTTGCTGGGGTTTATCTGACTGAAGTACCTGTATGAATAGTAGAAGAAACATATCTGCATAACACTCATTATTCACACGAAAATTTGTCAACATCCAAAATGACCCATGGAGAAAATTATGCGAGGAATTTTTCGGCCACTTTGGCCGAGTCACCTCTCGTGGCCAATGTTTCATTGCAACTTTAAATGTAGTGAACAGTTATAGGGTATATTACAAACATAGCGCAGTTTGATACGAAACTACAAAACACAAAACAGCACTCTAATACAGTATGTTGAGGTACCTCTGAACAAATTCCAGGGTTTCATGGTGCCTCCTTCGGATACCTGATGTTGAACATGAAATATGTGCACCAAGGAGTGAGCAAACAGTGACTTCCAATTAGTCTCAAGCACCAGCGACATGTCGACAAGGAGTGCAATATGTAGAAAAGGTCGTATAGAAGTGTGCAGCCAAGATGAAAACGCAAGATATAACGATATCAGAATAAGATCACACAAAAAAGGCTCGTTGTAGCCATCTAGTACAATCTAGGCACAGCGATGAGTCGACCGACGTACAGCCGCGATTCACTTTGCGTTGATTGAGGTGAAACATGGTCAACGAAAAGATAAAAAAACGCGTTTTTTTACACTATTTGCTTTGCGCAGTTGGGCGGCGTCACAAAAATCTGACTCGCTCGCTAGCGTTTCTCAACTTCGTTCGGCGCCAGTCAGCACCACAGATCAGTGGTCGGCACTCGTGGTCTAACGGGAGGAAAAGAGGTCGAGCTCAGAGCCGAGCGTCGATCGCGACTTTCCTAAAGAGAAGCTCCGGTAACACTTCGGCGACTCGTCAGCTTCAAACAACGCCTCTTCGAACGAGCCCGCGAATCCGATGCGTCAAACCAAGGGGTCAAACGGTCGCGGCAGAAAGCACGCCGGAAGGAAGGGGGCTGGAGGCTGAGTATCCGAAAGAGACGCGGCGCTGGTTTTTACGTCTATTTCGCACATGAGATAGCAAGATAGCAAAGCTAGCCGAGTGTGAACACTGACTGACGTTACATTGGAGTACACGCAGTCGAAACGACGCCTGCAACAGAGCACAGCGGCACAGCTAGAGGCTTTCAACAGGGGACACGCGTTCAAATAAGCTGCGATTTCAAAACTTGATGTCTCCTTTCTGTCCTTCGGTGTTTACTTTGATCCGTGTACACCAAAGCACTCAATGCTGCAAGTAATAAAGTCGTGCATACATACCTTTCGAAGCGATTGAAAGTGTGCTGGTTTCGCTTGGTGCCCACGAGCAAACACCGCGACGAACTGCTATAATCCGTCGGTCGCGCCTGTGGCGCCGACGAAACCGACGCCCGGCCGCTGCGCAGTTGCATGCTCGGCGGCTCTCTCGCCGGCTTGGCGGCTTGGCTAGGCTTGGCCTCGGCTACAGCTCAAGCTCGCGCCCTTCGAACAGAAGAACTGCATCCGGAACGCGAACTGGCGCGCGCGCGGGTTGACGATGAAATTATGGAAACTCATATAAAAAAACGAGAATGTGATGTATTGTTTGATGGCACCAATGCATGTATTTTTCACGTCCTTTTTTATACAGTGTGTGAATTTCGCGAAACAGCGACGAAGAGTGGTGGGTGAAATGTGCTCGCATGTTGTGGATTTTGTGTACGACGTAGGATTACCCAGAAAGGTGGGTAAATATCGATAAATGCGCGTAAGAACTACGTGCACGTGACCTGTCAAGCCTATTCACCCTCATTATTTTATCGTAATTGTACCGCGGTACGTTGGGTTTATCGTTCGGCGATCAACTTTTGTTGCATTACAACAACTACAATAAACATTTGTTGGAAAACGATCACTCCAATAAGCTCGTCGTTATTGGGCTCTTTCATTGAAAGGTAGGTCGCGGGTGTTCCAGCTAGTTATTCTGAATGGTTCGCTGGTTGTCTAGCATTTCAAGCGCGCGAGGGTGTGTGTAATATGTGCCGTACCAACAGCTGTACATACTTGCACTGTCGATCAATGTTAATGTTTTCGCAACGCAGAACGTTTGTGTTCCGTGTGTATCCCCACCCAATATCTTTCTCTCGCGTATTGCCGTATGGTAACTCGTGCTGTCTTACGATATCATTCACGCGATGTCGTATATGTGGGCATACCGATATCCACCTGTTGCTTCACGAACGCTCAATATCGTGTTACGTTTCATCTTAATCCGCGGTATAAGCCGACGTAATTCATGTTGGTAACTATTGGTATCCATTCTGATATTTGCACGCGATATATTGTATTCTCCTTTGGGCCCGTGGTCGACGACCGATGTACAGTATGTCCATGTCGGTCACCAATATGCACGCGATGTCGTATTCTTTTCCAATAACCGCGCATTATATCTGGGTATTGTGCTCCAATATCGTGTTGTATACCAATAACCGCAAGTTCTGTCGGAATATTGTGCTTCGATATCGTGTTGTATACCAATAACCGCAAGTTATATCGCAATATTGTGCTCCAATATCCTGTTGTATACCAATAACCACACATTATATTGGGATATTGTGCTCCGATAAGAATTCCCATCGTGCTTATTGGGTTAATCGGATAACAATAAGTTTTAATTGGTTTCCATCAACTTCATTGGAATACAATATTTCCAATAAGCCGAGTTCATATTGGCCTTTTTCAATAGGGTAGCAAACAATCATTACCACCCAGCCGTCAAAGTCAGCGGTACAGCAAATGGCACATACACGCAAGCAATACATGCATGATCTTTCTACATTGATGCAGAAAACGACCAGAAAAATGTGCAGATTACAAGCAATCCTTCAGCTCAGCACATCAGATGTCAGTGGTGGCACATGATGTATGATCGCAAGACGCGAGGTCAGTAAAAATCGCCACTCGTCGAAACTGAACACCGACGTGCCAGGAGCTGGGGCGTCATCCGACAACATGGTGCACAGTCCGTATAATTGAACGCCTGGTACGAGACTGTCACAAAAAAACTTGTTATTTAATCGTTTGATAAGAATCAATAATTACATAATCAAGTGGTAAAAAACATTCGGTAACTAACCAAGTACCCCGAATGAAAAATCCATCAATGTAACCCTGTGTAGCGAGCTTGGTTTATGTAACTACATTTATATTTACAATATTTACAAATGGTTGTTAGTTGCAATGCCGAAGACGGCCATCGTAGAACGTCCGTGCACCACGTCACCCCGAATCTCAGTGGCTCGTGGCACCCGTCACGAATCGCGCGGCGCCAAAACACACCGCTCTCGCTGTCGTTCCTGTTGTCCTTGTAGCTGGAGGGCTACAGGTGCCCCCCCTTGAACAAGTGGCTGTGGCCACTTGAGTGGAGTTTGTTTGGTGCTCTGTGGGTTTTGGTGTGTTATGCTGATGCTTGGACGTTGGTGAATCGAAGGGGGAGAAGAAAGCTGGTTTCAGTCTGTCGATTGTGACGGTTTCGCGTTTGCCTCGAAGCAACAGGGCATAGTATTTTGGTGATTTTTCCAGGACAGGAAATGGTCCATCGTACAGGTTTTGCAGAGGCTTCCGCGGTGCATCCTTCCTGACAAAAACGTGTGTAGCCTCAGCGAGTGCAGGATGTTGGAAAACCTTCGGTTGCGTTTGTTGGTGTGATGGAACTGGGCGAAGCGTTGACATTGCTTGCCTTAACTTGTGGACGTAGGATGCGGGATCCACGCTGTCTGGTATGATAGACGGCTCGATCATGTCCGCAGGCAGGCGTAGCGGAGAACCGTAGACGAGCTCAGCCACCGTACTCCCCAGGTCAGGTTTGAGCGTTGAACGCAACCCAAGCAGCACAATGGGCAAGTTGTCGACCCAGGCATCGGGAGACGACTGCGTACAAAGTGCTGATTTTAGCTGCCTATGAAGGCGTTCCACGAGGCCGTTTGCTGCAGGATGGTAAGCTGTTGTGCGTGTACGGGAGCAGCCGAGAAGGGACGTGAGTTGACGGAATAGAGCGGACTCAAATTGGCGTCCTCGATTGGTCGTCACCGTGGAAGGTACTCCAAACGGCTTACCCAGGTGAATAGAAACGCTCTGGCGACCGTCTCGGCCGTGTTGTTCTCGAGCGGGTAAACTTCAGGCCATCGGGAGAAACGGTCGACGCAGGTCAATAAATAGGTGAAACCGCGTGATGGGGGCAAGGGTCCGACGATGTCCACGTGCACCTGCTCGAAACGTAGTGACGGAAGAGGAAACGCTCCGAGCGGTGTTCGTGTGTGTCGCTGTACTTTGCAACGTTGGCAAGCAAGACAGGAACGTACCCAATCACGAACGTCGGCCTTGACTTTGGGCCAGACAAAGCGGTTCGTAATCAGTTCCTGCGTTGCACGGACACCAGGATGGCAAAGCGAGTGTAGCGACGTGAACACAGCACGACGTAAGTTTTCTGGGACGTAAGGTCGTGGGGTTCCCGTGGACTTGTCGCAGACGAGGGTGACACCGTGATCTGGGAAAAATACGTCCTCAAATATCAGTGAAGTGCCGGCTTCGCGGATGGATGGAAGCTCATCGTCATCTGTTTGTGCCTCTGCAAGCTCAAAATAAGTAAACTGCGTCTTCTGTGTAGCAATAGCGTTGAGGTCCAAACGAGACAGTCTATCGGCAGCAGTGTTATCTTTTCCCTTCACGTGCCCCAAGTCGGCGGTGAACTCTGCGATAAAGGAGAGATGACGGCACTCTCGCGGGGAGTGGTTCTGACTGGGCGACTGAATAGCATGAACGAGCGGCTTGTGATCTGTCGCGATGAAAAAATTGCGTCCCTCTAGGAAATGTCGGAAATGCTTCACAGCCAAGTAGGTAGCCAGCAATTCTCTACCAAAAGTGCTGTAGCGTTTTTCAGTGTCTTGCAGCTTTCGTGAGAAGAAAGAGATGGCAGACCAGATGTTGTCGATCTTCTGTTGCAAGACGGCGCCAACAGCAGTGCTGGAAGCGTCGACCATCAGGCAGTCAATGCTTCAGGTGAAGGATGTACAAGCAAGGTGGCGTCCGCGAGTTCTTTCTTGACCTTGTCGAAAGCGAGTGCTGCCTCAGGGGCCAAGCCAGGGGTGACTTCTCTGCGGTGGAACTGCAGAGTAGGGCTTCCAAGGGGTATAGCAACACTGCGCACTGTGGCACAAAACGCCTGTAAAAATTGACAAGGCCAAGGAATCGTCGTAGAGAGCGCTTTGTTGTTGGAGGTGGACAGTCCAAAATAACCTGAACTTTTTCTGGAAGCGGTTTGATTCCTTGACTGTTAATTTGGTGGCCAAGAAATTCAAGTTGGGTTGCGCCGAACTGGCACTTGTCCGTGTTGATTACAATTCCATGATCGTGGAGCCTACCGAAGACTTGCTCCAAGTGGACCTTGTACTCATCCGGGTTGCACTGGCAATGAGGAGGTCGTCCAGGTAAGCAAAGCAGAAGGGGAGACCACGGATGACTTCGTCGATGAAACGTTGGAACGTTTGGGCCGCATTACGAAGCCCAAATGGCATCCGAACGTATTCAAAGAGACCAAAAGGTGTTGTTATGGCGGTCTTCGGTATGTCGGATGGCTCAACGGGGATCTGATGGTATGCCTTGATGAGGTCGATTTTGGAATAGATTGTCGTGCCCGTCAGAAACGATGTACAGTCCTGGACATTTGGGATGGGGTAGCGATCCGGCACTGTTGCAGCGTGTAGGGCGCGGTAGTCGCCACAGGGGCGCCAGTCGTCAGACTTTTTGGGCACCATGTGAAGGGCGGATGACCAGGGACTGGATGAGGGTCGCACAATACCTAGTTGAAGCATATGCTCGAATTCTTCACGAGCGACGCGCAGCTTGTCTGGTCCAAGGCGACGTGGTCGGCAATGAACTGGCAGTCCGGTCGTGAGAATGTGATGCTTTTCATCGTGCTTCGGCGTCTCCTCGATGTTTCTTGGATTGGTTAGATCGGAATACTTCTGCAGAATTCGGGTGAACTCGTTCGGGGGCGGCTTCACGAAAGTTGGGCTAAGCGTTGGAGCCCGCGATAGGACTCCCGACACATACATGTTGGTGCTTGCCTCGATCAGTCGGTTGTTCTTCATGTCAACGAGGAGATTGAAGTTTCGCAAGAAATCGGCACCGACGATCGCGTACTCTACGTCAGCTACCCAGAACAACCACTGAAACCGACGTCTGAGACCGAGGTCCAGGGTTAGTGATTTTTGTCCATAGGTAGCGATGAGGGAAGCGTTGACGGCTTGCAGCGAAGATGTTTTGGTGCGATTTCTGCGATCGAAAGTAGAGGCAGGGATGACACTTACTTCTGCACCTGTGTCGACCAGGAAACGTGTGCCGCTGATCTTGTCGCGAACGTGGAAAAGGCGGCTAGTAGGCTGGTATGGGTCGCTGGCCGCCACTAGCGACTGCCCATCCCGTTTCCCTGGTCCCAGGAACAGGAAGCCCGACAGTGGCGGGCCTCAGAGCCAAACTGCCGGTGGTATCGGCACAGCGACTTTGTAGAAGACGGGGGAGAGGGTGAGGGTTGACGGGAGCTGTCGCAACCAAAGCGTTGGCCGGCACGGTCTCGCGAGCGTCGTCCCGTCGACCGAGCACGTTGGGAGGATTCTCGTCGAAGCTCGGACACCTCTGCCGTCAGTTTCTCCATAGCCTTCCGGAGTTCGGCGATGTCCGAAGTAAGGTCGGAAGTTCGCTGTGTTGCGCCGATGGTAGGGCTGTTGACCTCCATGATTCGGTCAGCTAGCTCGGCGAGTTCCAGGAGTGGAAGCCTGTGGGCCACAGCTAAACCGACGCGAACGGGGGGCGGGAGGCGCTGTAAGAAAAGCTCTCGAAGGATGGCTGCGTCGATGGAGACCGCCTTGTCGCCTAGCAAGTGTTGTAGGTGACGCAAGAACTGAGATGGCCGACGGTCACCCAGTTCTTCAGCGCTAAGGAGCTGCTGGAGGCGTCGCTGCTCCGAAGCGACGAGGCGACTGACCAGAGCCTCCTTGAGTGTGTCATACGGAGTGTCGCCGAGCGGCGAGAGGAGGATGTCTCTAACCTCGGTGGCGGCTTGGGGTGGGAGGGCGTCGATGAGAAGCTCGTACTGCCTTATCTGGGAGGTTATTCGGTGCAGGCGGAACTTGTTCTCCACCTGCACGAACCAGAGTGCTGGATCTTCTGCCCAGAACTTAGGAAGAGTCAGGACAGCGGTAGCTCCAATGGCGAGGGGGGCGTCTTGGTCAGTTCCTGTAGCCATGGCGGCGGATGTCCGGGTCACCAGAAATGTAGCGAGCTTGGTTTATGTAACTACATTTATATTTACATTATTTACAAATGGTTGTTAGTTGCAATGCCGAAGACGGCCATCGTAGAACGTCCGTGCACCACGTCACCCCGAATCTCGTGGCTCGTGGCACCCGTCACGAATAGCGCGGCGCCGAAACACACCGCTCTCGCTGTCGTTCCTGTTGTCCTTGTAGCTGGAGGGGTACACCTGCTTGGCAGTCATTGTTTTCTAGTGGACCGCTGACTGTGCCTGACTGTACGTCAAGCATGTCTGATTGGCAAACAAGTTACTCTGACCGACAGTCAAACCCCAGTCAGACTCCACTTGTCGGCTTTCTGGTGGTTTCCTGGTGGCAGTCGGCCGCCGCGAAATGCCGTCAAGGTTTCTTGGTGGCGATTCTGATTGTACATCGATTGTCTCTGACTGTACGTCAAAAAGCTTTGACGTGCCGACAGACGTACGGTCAGAGGGCGTAAAGTTCGTTCGAATATTACTATTTCGTCAAATCTATGAATACGAAAAATAATCTATGCACGAGAAAACGATTTCGGGGCGTGAGCCCATACAACCGCTGATGTTAGAGATATGACAAGCAGGGCACCCGACAACCCTGATCAAAAGCCCGCCGAAACGCCGAACACGCCACTTTCGCTTCGCCCGGCTTCGCCGAGCTTCCATGAACGATCGCTCTCGACTCGTTTTGTTTGCCCGCTTGCTCCAACCTGTCGATCCTGCCCAAGCTCTACAACGTCTTAAGTTTTAGTAGAATTTCTCCTCGACAAGACCCAGTGTTTCGGGAGTTCCGACTATTTAAGGAACTTTAGCGGTGTAGTTGAAGACGACAAGGTGTACCAGGGGGGCTATGTTGCGCTTTTTGGACTCCCAGGAGACTAGGGAGAGGGAAGTGACGTCAACAACGCAGAAAATGCAGATTGGATGTTGATTTTGTTTTCTTCTGTCAACATTCCAATCTGCGTTTCTCTAGTCGTTGACGTCACTTCCCTCTTCCAAGTCTCCTGGGAGTCCAAAAAGCGCGACATAGCACCCCAGGTCTACTGGGCCGGAGACGCGCAAACAAAAGGAGGGTTCTACGACGTGAAAGTACTCTACATGGCAGGTGAGTAGAACTGAAGTACGGAGATTGATGTATGAGTGCTTTGCATAACATGCTGAAGGCTTAACTCCATATGGAGCCGAAGCATTCTTTAGAGCGATGCACTCATTGTCGAAACCTCCTGCTGCAATACTGCAATGCTCTTGACTCGGTCCGAGAGGTTTAGGGCTATTGGCCTTACTGCTGCGTCGCAGCTCATTATTATTGTTTCATAAAGAGCGCAGAGAAAAAGCATCCGCGAGCGTAGTTCAGATATGTCTGCTGCTCGCGGTCGTCCGTGGAAGCCAGGGCTGTCTGTCGTAGCATGCATGCTTGCTCTCTAGCTTCAACAGAGTCGCATACGTTTTGTGAATTAAAGTGTATACGGTCGTCCCGAAAGGTTCAGACATCGAGGGCGTTTTTTTGAACGTAGTGTCTAGGGTACCGTCCGACGGCACTCTTGCAGAGCGTTCAAGTGCCGTCCGACGGCATTCTACTCACGCGTTCAAGTGCCGTCCGAAAGTCTCGTATAATACGAGGTTTCAAAACGAGTGTTTTGAAGCTGCGGTGTAGCTTAGTGGTAAGACGTCTGCCTTATGAGCAAACAGTCCCGGGTTCAATCCGCAGTGCTGGGTTGCTTTTATTTTTTTTTTATCTCTTGAACATTTTTTTTTTTGCCGACACATTTTGCGATATTTACATTTCTTTTTTATGATTAGCACTCGGAAAACCGAATGTTGTCGACGAAATTTCGCTGAACAAAATGGTATGGGGCTTCGTTCCCGGAGGTGCATGGGGAACAGCGGTGCTTGGTTTGCCGGCTGGACGCCGCGAAGCGGCGTGTACGACGGGGCCAAATGGGTCAATAGTTTCGTAATTAGCAGCCGCATACTGTCGCCGCGAAGTGGCGTGAACGCAGGCCGGGGGGAGGGGGGGGGGGGGAGGGTTGTTGTGTTAAAGGGCCCATGAACCGAATTTTGAGCTGGAATAAATCAATTTATATTAGGATTTTACTAAAAGCACATTGTTCAATAGGCCAAAAGAAAAAAAGTTAGAAAGTCAAAAGCCTGACTTTCGGTACGAAAATCTGAAAACACAGCGGACTATTTCGTACCCCCTTCCCTTCGTGAGCTCTCTGCCTTTTCACTGTGATACATCCGCGGACCCCGCAGCGCGTCACCGGGCCCCCGCAGCGCGTCACCGGGTCCAAACGCACGTCACACGGCACCGGACCTCACTTAATCCCTTCACCCCTGAGCTGACATTGTGGTGGGAGCTACGCGCTTGCCGGACCGTCAGCCGCCTCTCTTTCATCACCTGACCTCATTATCTGCGCGTGGGTATGCGCGAGAGAGCGTGATTACGTGGCAAAAGTGTGGCTGGCCCAACGAGCACATAGCTTCCACAGCACTGTCAGCTTCGGGGTGAACGGGGTGGGAAAGCAACTTTTGTCTGAATTTTGAGCGATGGGCTAATCTTCTAGGGGGAGAATGGCTGTGCCCGAGTACACAAACGAGATTACGAGCAAGAGGGGACTCCCCCTTTTCGTCTTCTTGAGCTGTTTGGTAGAATGCGCGATTTATGAGCTGAGGAGGAAAGCTAAACAGGAAAAAGTTGGAAACGCGTTTCATGACTCCTTTAACGAGCTCCCCAGTGATACACGCGCCGTCCGACTCTCTTTCGGACGGCACTTGTAGGCGCGAGTGGAGTGCCGTCGGACATCACTGTAGACACAGCTGATGGCGCCTCGGCTTGTGAACCGTTTCATAGCCATCCAAGATGGCCAACTCGGAATGGGATCTTTTATATAAATGCTGCCCTTGCTGACGAAATTCTTTTGGCAGTGGCAGTCAGACGTCATCTGATGGACCATCAGGGCATGTTCCACCAGGGCTGCTGACTGGCAGTCAGTGTCCCAAATTGCGTATCTTGATGGAATTTTCAATAGGGACCCTATTCAAAATGACACTTCAGCACTTATGTGTTGTGGGTGCACTCAGTGCTTCAACCCCTTCCGTCCATCAAACCCCTCATCCCTACAAACCCCTTCAGCACGTCAGACCCTTCAGCCTTTCAGACCCCCTTAGCCCTTCAACCCTTCAGACGACCAAATCACTGTGAACCATACATCGAAAATGCAGTTCAAAACGGTATGGGAAATTTATTTTAAAAAAATTGACTTTTACATGCATGTTGTAACTAAAAAAAAGGCAAGAATCAAAGTTTCCTCAATCCTTGTTGACTGTGTGCATATTCCTTCTTGTTATTACTCTCTACCTCCCTCCTACCCCTCCCCCCTCTCATTTTTTAATTTATGTGTTTGTAGGCCACCTTATGGGCCTTCGGCCTTTCTGCTGTACCGTCTCTCTTGCGCCGAAAATAAATAAATGAACGGACAAACCCGGGCGCAAGCAGCTACAGACGAAAGCTATCAGACGAAATAGGGGCAACCAAGTTCTTTCTCGCAAAAATCGCTTTCAAGGTACTCACAATGCCGCTGGGTAACTTCCTGAGATGTAGTGTACTTCAGCAGATAAAACCGAGCAGGTGCACCACACGGACACATATACACTATCAGTAGCACTTTTAGCGAAAACCACGAACGTAGAACCAACCTCCGCCGCCGTTGAGAAATCCTGAGCACAGTCACGATGTCGTTTCCGTTGTGTTTTTCGCACGCTGGATGCTTTGGAAGCTGGACGTTCAAAAAGGCGCCAGAAATAGAGCACTGAGAGAACTTTATCCGCACACCCCGCTCCTCTAGAAGATAAATCCCACGGATGGGACGGGAAGCCGACAATGCGCATTCGTTCATTGTGCTTAAGGATTGTGCTCCTTGACGGAGAAAAAAAAGGCAACCAGCTTCTGGCGAAGGCTGTATTTCGAATGACTAAAAGCAAGTTATCTACAAACAAACAGCAAAACGTCCCCCTCCCATTTTTACCACGCCTTTCCCTTCCTCAGGAGCGAAGACTTGGCGAAGAAACACAGTGCAAGGCGGGAAATGGCGGAAACTAGGGACGCTGAAGTGGAGAGTTGCGACCACTTTTCCAGAGCGGGTTTTTTTTTTTTTTTGTGCGCGCCATTTTCTCTTCGCAGGGGCCGCGCCACGACGTTAAGGGACAGGGGAACGTCTCCTCAATTTCCAAAACTCGTCGTGGCCGCCCGAACAAAATGGCCCAGCGGCGTTCCCGATGCATATATAACCTAAAGGGACACGTGATCTCACTCACAGTTCCGTTCAAATTATTTTGATAGGCACAGTAATTTCAAGTAAAGGACTGGGACAGACCCCACAGTCCTCTCAAAAACCTATGACGGGTCTGTTATAATGTAATTAGAACAAGTAAATATTCGACCGACTGATACAATGCACCCTTAATTAAAAACAAATATGGCTGAAATTAATCATTAAAAAGAAACAAATGTGCAGTTATTCTTGTATTTGCAAGTTGCATCAAATTTAACTAATTGTTGATATGTGTGGTGCTATCTCTAAACCTCTAAAGAGCTGGGCAGCTTTTTTTATATATTGCAGATGTTGGAATGATCGATTAGACAACCATCTAAGAGCAGTCTGAAGATACACTGATGGCTAGTGTGGACTGTTAATACGGATCGGCAAGGTTAAGAGCTAGTACTAATTTCTAAGGCCTGTCGAATGCAGTAATTTGTGCATTGACCAATCATAAATGTAAATAGTTGCTAACTGTGTTCGGAGTTCCAAGGGGATAAATTAGCTCTTTATTAACTTAGTAAGGAATCGTTTGCCGAATTATTGGTTCGAACCTTTTGCAAGAGCTCGCGTGCACATCACTTGAGCGAGCGACAGCTTTTCACTTAAACAAAAATACAAAAACACTGGAATAAAATGCAAGCTACCGATATGAAAGGACGTTATATCTAGTCGAAAATTCAATTGGCAGATTGAATCGACGATTCAATCTACCAATTGAATTTTCGACTAGTACGGAAGGGTAAAAATCGCAGAATCTTCCTCGCTAAAATTGGCTGTGATCATGCGGTGACCCAGGGCTGAAACAACTTTCCTTGGGCCCTACATGCGACGCATACATTTCGCTTCTATTTTCAGAAATTTCAACGCTCCAACAAAACTAGGAGAATGCGAAAATTGCATTCTAAAGGTTGTATTATTTCCTCGAACACATCCGGGAATCCGAGCACCGCTACGGCGATACGACTCATGCTCTCTCACAGGTGTTAATATACATAGCGATCTTACGCAAAAAGCGTATAAAGTCTACGTCCTTCAGATCTTCACGTTATACCTGTGTCAGAAAGCACGAAGAAGCCTGAAATTGTCGGCGAGCAGCGCCACATCACGACTAAAGCGTACCAATCAAACTTGCATCTACCAGCTCTGTGTGCTGCCATCTTACCGGGGACGACACACTTCTCGTGAGGTCACGTTTGTGTACACGTGACGTGACGAGTAGTCTCGTGACGAGTCGTGACGAGTCGTCAAACGTGACGAGTAATCACGTTTGAGTACAACATGGCGGCAATCGGGGATTTGCCACTTTTAAATTTCCGGTTTATCCCTCTAAGCACATCTACCTCGTTGAGTGAACGGTAGATTTTAGTTCCCTATTTCTCTACAATGACATATTCGCCAATTGCTCGTCGCATGTATTTTAGGGAAAACGAAAATGCGACGGCTCGTCGCTGTATACCTTCGTGACACGCAACCTGACACTTCTAAGTTGGCTCCACGTGAAAGAGCAGGACTCAGCGGGGAGAAAGCCGACCAAAAACCCCCAAAGTTCGCTTCGCGCGTGGAGTCAACAGTCGCTGTTTTGATGCTGAGTGCAGAGAAAACGCCGGCGGGCGATATTGGTTGCTTGTTTGCAGCAATTTACTAGTTAATAAAAAAAGAGACTATTACTAAAGTGTTGGACGCATCGTATACCCATGCCCGTTTATTGATGGAAGAGAAAAAGGTTTGTGTGGTGAAGTAATGAGCAATTTGTTCCTTGGCAATTCTTGCCGCGAAAACAAGCCAAGTCAACGTGAAAGGGTCTTTTACGGAAACTACAGATAATATTCAGTTACATCAAAAAAATATTTCAAAGTAGAGATTTACACTAACAAACATTTGAGAGCGCCTCATCCTACAAACGTAGAGCCTAGAAAACAACGACTGAAAGTCAGTGGATATTTATCGAAGCACCTTAAACTACGAAATCTTGAAACCTTTCAGTTTGTTTTTTAATACGAATGTATGTATAAAGAGAGATGTTGTTTGCTGGAAACATTGAAATTTCGTTCATCTTTTGTGCCAAAACTATATGCGGAAATGTGTGACATATGAAAATTCCCTTTAACTTCGCTAGATTAATGCGGACACATAAGTCCGCGCTTTACGCGAGTAGAAAAACTAGAATAGCAATCAAGCGACAATGGCGGAACATCGCATGCAGTTAAAGTTAACTCACATATAGTTGTGTTTACGCATGATCAGGGCCACCGCGCGTATCCTGGTGTTTTTATTGGATTTGTTCTTGCCTTCGGATTGCATGGTATTTTAGTATTGAAAATTTTGTACGTCAATGTGTTCTTGAAATCTCCGGCTGCAAACAAATTTTTGTAGCGTGAGCTACACTGGCCCAGGTTCAGCAGTTTTGCGTGGCTCCTGAAGAGCCGTGCTGCGCATGCGCGAGCATCAGTGACGTCACACAGCGCACAGCTGGCGCAAAAAAGTCAAATTTTGGGGTTTTACGTGCCGAACCAACGACGGGCATCTGGCACGCCCCAGCTAAGGACTGAGGATTAATTTGGACAACCTGGGGATCTTTTGACGTGCAACCGAGAGCTCGGTTACACGGCGCCTCCTCCGCAATAAGCCTCCGTCAGATTGCGGGAACCTCGGCCGGGATTCGAACCCGCCACATGGGGATCCGTAGGCCAGCGCTCTCGCCTCGGAGCCACCGAGGCGGCTGCACAGCTGGCGCGCCGGAGCCGCCGCCGCCGCGCGCGCCTCGGCGGTCTGCGCATTCCAGAGGAGTGACGTCATAGCCGCGGCAGACGCATTGGCGCCGCCGCGTGCCCAGCTGTGCGCCTCCGTTGGGCAGTGGCCAAGTCTGACGCTGCACCGGAGCCGCTTGATAGCGCCTCTCATTTTGTGCGCATGCGCAGAGGTACATATCGCGGGTACATATAGCGGGGCGTTTGCCAGTGTAGAATAGCCATGGAGAAGGAGAGCTAAATTGCTGCTCAGCGGAGCAGAAGAGCGCAGAAGCTTAAGTCAATCGGAGCCCGAAGTAGCAACATAATGCGTATACCGTGTGTGTGTCATTGAAGCAGCAGTAAGCATGATAATCAAGCTAATCCTAGACAACCAGGAAAGCTAAGAATAACCTGCTGAACCTAAGCTCACGCTACGTATATCCAAGCATAGCCGAGCTAAGCCACTGCGAGTTTTTTTTTACTTCGCTCGAACACTTTATTTTACCCGTCGGTGCACTTCCTGAGCAAAAACCGTAGATGGTACGTTTGCCACTTTAGTGCAGCGACAAAGGCTCGGGTTTCATCCGCCCCTGTTCGACCGCGGCAAAATTCCAAACTCTCGCTCGAAGTGCTCGAATTGCTCCAAAGACTATTGGCATTCCTTACGCCATGGCACGGGAGCCCTTCTGACGTTGACAAAGCAAAAAAATAAAACAAATAAAGGAAAGTTTACGAGAAAAAAAATCTAAAAGATGAAACAGAACAACAAAAGAAATATTTCTCACAAAAGAAAACAAACAAGAAACGACTGAAAACAATAAAGGACGCCCGAAGTAAGATCTTGAGACGAGCCCCCGGTGCTTTACGTCGAGTTTTCTGGAGCCCCGCAGACCTCGGCGGAGAGTGTAGCAAATCGATCGTGCCGCGGTCTGCGCACTCTCGAGTCAGGAAGCGAGTCGTACATTCCACATTTGGGCTTTTGCTTTCTGACTCCCGCCTTATCTTGCCTCTCGTTTGAACAGTTTGTCTAAGCGAGGGGGCCCCGCCGTTTAGATGGATGTTTCGACCATTTGGAGCCACGAACGCGCCCCAGGAGACGCGTTGAAGTCCACGAAAATGAGGTTGCTTTTCTTCCATAACTGTTTTTAAATATTTTAATTACCTCGTTCCTACGAGAGACCTCGACGTGATGCTCTCGTAGTGCTGCTGACGAAAAAAACATAACAAACGAGGGTTCAAAAAAGGCCCGTGCTCAAAACCAATAGACTAGACATGGCTTGTTTCTGAGACGCGAGTTCAAATGCTTAGTGTGGCGAACAGGTTGGCACGGTTCTCGCCGCTGTTCTGGCACTGTCCAATCAGTGAATCAGAATTGGTCCTTATTCGGTGCCATTTTAAAGGGGATCAGGAGAACAGAGCTTTCCTAAAGGGATATTCACACGGGGGGTGCTTTTTGGGGAGGGAGGTGTGGGGCGTCAGTGATCGGCGCAACCAGCCCTCCCCGACTCAAGCATTTACACGAACGGCGGGGAGCCGAGAGGGATGCCAGTGTTATCAGACGAATTTAGCGGTCCCACTCTCGACAACAGGGCTCGGTGCACGTTAGCGAGGGTAGAATAATGGAGGCGTTCATAAAACGGCAGTGCGCAAATATGGCAGCATCACTGTTAGATGCAAAAAAAAAAAAGTCAAACTGCTTGCTGCTAGAAATAAAAAAAAAAGAGTTGCTTTTTAAAGGGGTGGATGCAACACACAGAACGTAAATTCCAAAGCCAGTTGTACGAGGAGTGGCTTGAGGACGACATTGAAAAACATCGAAGACTCCTTCGGGTTCCTTTACGATATGCGCAACAGCGGAAGCCACAACAAGTTAGGCGATCCCGGTGCCACCCCCAGCATCTTGCTAGCAAAATTTGCAAAGTTGTCAGACACGCGAACTAACTACCGCCAATCGCAGAGACATCCCACACCAACGCGGGGGAGTGTTTGTGCAGCCCGAGCAAATGCTCCCCCATCCGCCTGGGATGTCTACGTTAGCGCGGCTTCGCGCAAAAGCGTGACGTTGTTACCTCGCGGTGCCAATCCCAGGGTGCAAAAGGAGGGATTCCTCCCCGTGTCAATACCCCTTTAAAAAACAATCTGGCTCTCCATCCTTGAAACTTCTCGGGTTTTGACTTGCTCGCAAATTACATGGCGACCAATCACTGCGATTCACGGCGATCTCCCAGCGAACAACTAAACGAGGCGTAAGAAACGATGCGACCTAAAAATAAAGTCTGCGATGTGATATTGAGCAGCGCAGTTACATTCCCAGCTTCGTCGTTTGCCAGGACGAGGTGCCGGTGGGAATGATGTTAGACTTAGCAGTCCAATCTAGTGCCTTTTATTGTTGACGCCACCGAAAAGAAATATGAGAATTTTAAGGCGAAATCCTCGAACAAAAGGTTAGGGCGCAAACGAGCTGGTGGTGGTTAAACATTTGATTAAAAACCCCGAGACTGGGACGAGAAGGGTTGGTGTTTGACCGTCCCTTCTTGCCCCAGTCTTGGGGTGTTTAGTCAAATGCGAAATCCTCACTTGGCCCATTACACGAAAAAGCGGCACCTTTGTGCCCGAAAGGTGTTCACACCAATACGTCATTAAGCACGCGCCTCAGAAATAAAACACAAAGAAAAGCAGAGCAACGCAGATGCTTCGTCACGGAAGCCGTCATGAAGCCGGCAAGGTTCGCCGCGCCTGTGCCGTGGGGGAGCGTGATGTGAAAAATGAAGACGTGGCGCGTCTCGTATGAATGAGCTCCGTGTAGGATTGCTTTCACATTCCTACACGTATGCAATTTTAAATGTCTCTGCCTATTTTTTATATCCTCAAGCCAAAGATTTCTGCGTTAAAATGTTCTTAAAAGTAAAGGATACGCCGCCAAACAGATATTGTACTATCGGAGCATCCCCTTCACGCCTCCGCCCTGACGCTGACGTCAGCGCGCCGCATCGCAAAAGCATGACGTTTGCGTAAGACGATGAGCCCTCCGCTGAAATCCGTCAGATTTCTTCCTCGTCTGCATACCTCTTAAGAAACGATCATTTTCCACTTGTAATAAATTTACTGCAATAATGAAGGCGCGGGGGCTCTCTCACCCCAATAGCCTTAAAGTCACACTGCCAAAGGAGTTGGACGCCTCGTCGCAACTGTGATGGTTTGACGACTGGAAATTGATACTGTCGGACTTCCTCACAGGGCAAACTTATTAAAAGTGATCAACGATGTTTCCTGAGGCTGCAACGCGAGAGTGTGCATGACGGCATTTTTGAGTGCGCGTATTCGGGATTTGACACGAATCGTCTCGCAGCTCCGATTAAAATGCACTACGCTCAGATTAAAGCACAAGACTGGTGCTGGGTTATTGCCACAGCCCAAGCCCCCCTAAAAGCTTTCGGTAGCCAGGAATCGAAGTTATGATGCGGGTTCGGAAACATCACCACTCAAAAATATCGAACGAAGGGAATGTAGGAAACCGACAATCTGCGCGCAAGGAGGACCTTGTTTACGCTCAGCGCCAAGCTCTTCATTTCATTCAGCACAACTACTGAAGTCTCTTCAAAATAACACGTGTTCGTAAAGGACGTAAAGTAGCCACGAATAATTAATTGGAAGCGCGCTCATAGACGCATTGATAAGTTGCAAACTCGACCCCGCATCGTTCAACAGAATTTGATTAACTTCGTAGTTATGTTGTGTCGGCAAGCGTGCGGGCCGTCTGCAGTGATATGTTAAATACGCATGTGTCAAGTTCATTTCAATTGAAACACTTCATGCACCGATAAGTATACGTGTATATAATATGGAGGTATAGTGAGTGGCTATGATACGAACAGCTTGTCCCCGAACGATTCGCGGATGCCATCGTGCATGCGCGCGCGAATCGTTCGGCACCTTGAGAAAATAGAGGTTTAGTACCCTTGCAAAAAAAAAAAAAATATATTGCAGGCAGTCTATAGAAATCCTATCCACATTTTAACGACTCTTCTAATAGATTCTTTCCATTCACGTCGTATCTACAATTTTCAAAAAATTTTCTACAGACTTTCAACTCGTGTATATGGATCGAGTCCAGACGACAAAATTGCTACATAATTTCTATTGTCACGTCTGTCACCATATTTCTATAGCATTTCTATTGACAGGACTCGATGGAATAATAAGATGCAAGGCGGAGAAGCGACATCACACCCAGTTGGAGCCGACTTGCGGAGGCTGCTTTTAGCCAGTGTGCCAAATAGTTATCGCCCCATTCAATGCTTTAGAGTTGGGGGTTGAGTTCACAAACCCTTAGAAACCACAATTCGTAAAATAATTGTTGGCGAAAAAAAAAGCAACTTGTTATCTGTTTACCTTCTGGGGTGATCCATGCTCAAAGGATTGCTTTTCTACTGTAGCGTAGCGTAGATAGGGCGGTGGATCTGGCAACACTCACTAGATTACTAGTGTTATGAGTGCTTCGTGGTCTTTTTAATTTCTGCGTATGTGCAAACGGCAAGTAGCAAGTGCATGTTTCCAGGGATAAATTTTGAGAAACCTAAAATATAGTTCAAAATAGATTATTTTTCGCTGTAAACTTAGCTAATACTGTTACGAATGGGATAGAAACGTTGTCAGAATCTATCTCTTTTCTATACCATTTCTCTACAATTTCTATCTAGTCTCTATATGCGAAGAATCTTTAGAAAGTATACTAAAAAAGGACCAGAAAGCTCTATAGGGTGCATAGAAAAGTAAAACATTTTTCTTTAGAATATATATGGCCTCTATTCTCTATTTTCTATTGAAATTTTGTAGAAACGGCATAAATATCTTTGAAAGGGCTCCTCGTTTTGAGGTTAACGATTATTCCTCGATGTAGCTTGGAATAGGTTGTGCAGAATTGTTATGACTTGTGGCACCAGACTATCGTGAACGAGGAAGACTCAAAAACTTTCAATATGGCAAAATAAGGAGAGCTTGGGCGAGCGATGCAAACATCATCTTAACACAGCGGCGCAACGATTTGTACTTGACGCAAATACCACTTTGTATGAATCCCTTACGTTCATAACCTAAATGAAACACACGTTAGTTTTTCTACACGTTTAATGGTAGTCGCGAAAGAAATGAATGAAAAACGACCAGCGTTCTTTCCCTCAATTGGTAGCCAGAAAGAGCCGACACGTGATCTGGAGCCGATTATTTGCCGCCAATGTTTATCATAGCTACGCGCTGGGGTTGGCGAGGTACAGGACACGCGTTGAGTTCCTGACGTGGTCATGGTTCGGCTATTGTCGTCATCGAAGCGATTGGACACGAGCCACTACCCGAATGCGCTTGTGGAGCTATTGATCATCGTGAGCCCCTAACCAAGCGCTCAAGCAGTGCTCGGGTCGAATCTATGAGCCGCATTCAAATATCATCACGGGGGCTGCGCAAATTTTTGTAAATATTAGTCGTCGTTGGTGTGCCCCATCCCCGATGAAAATACGTGAAATGGAAGTAGCATAGTGATTTCTAAAGTAACAATTGAACACTTGTAGAAAAAACAGATTGGTAGCGATTTACAATCCCCACTACACGATCAAGCTTTAGAATAACGTAGTTTATATGACTATCCCAGCTCATTGTCTTACTAAACAAACGCTTCGAGAGTTTTCGAAACAACTAACGATTTGGATGTGAGACGACTCAAATTTTGGATAGATACAGACGCTTATTTTTTGTTGTAAAAACAGTATTGTTTTTGTTTGTTTAATTTTAGTTTTCAATGAATTGCCGCATCCCCCCTCCCAGCTCTTTATTTTTGATAAAGTAAAGTTTGCCATATCAATTATTTCGTTACAGGTTTTCGCAGAAAACAATATGCTTCTATTATCTGAATAAATTACAAATTTCGCCTTATTATTAACGAAATTACAGACAGTGCGCAGGCGAGCTGGTGGAAGGTTACCAAGACGATAGCAAGCGACAACATTGTTTAGCTACTTCACCCGGTTTTCGCGATACGGTATCTGGCCTCGAACGTGCCGCGCATACGCAAACGCTGCGCGTATGCAGACGTCATCCTCAAAGTCGTCCTTGAGGTCGTCCTAGACGTCGTCTTTGACGGCGTCCTCTTAGACGTCGTCCTCGACGTCGTTCTTGAGGTCGTCCTAGAGTTCGTCCATGAGATCATCCTAGAGGTCGTCCTAGAGATCATTCGAGACGTCGTCTTTGAAGTCGTCCTAGACGTCATCCTATGGTACTCCTTGAGATCACCCTAGAGGTCGTCCTAGAGGTCGTCCTCTACGACGACGTCCTCAACGTCGACCTAGCAAGCAAATAAACCTGCGCCGCGCATAACCGGAGCGGTAGTGCACATATTCACATTTCCGCCCAAGCTACGAATCAATTATCGGTTTTGGTTGAGCTAGTTGGTACAGTGCGCCGCAATATGAAAGACCCACTGGGAGCGCGTGGCCGACGCGGTGGCTGGCGGGGGCGCTGCGAGTGCTCCGGGCAATTCCATTCAGCTTCGAGGGGAGGACGCTCACTCGGGGCTCAGCACAAACTGATAAGCGCGCGCCTTAGCTGCGCCCCGAGTGGGCGTCCTCCCCTCGAAGCAGACTGGAACTGCACGGAGCGCTCGCAGCGCCCCC
Source organism: Ixodes persulcatus (assembly GCA_013358835.2). Classification (NCBI taxonomy): domain Eukaryota; kingdom Metazoa; phylum Arthropoda; class Arachnida; order Ixodida; family Ixodidae; genus Ixodes; species Ixodes persulcatus. Next base: position 6,828 of record JABSTQ010008636.1, on the reverse strand, counting down.
GCCAGCCACCGCCTCGGCCACGCGCTCCCAGTGGGTCTTTCATATTGCAGCGCACTGTACATGGTCGATGATGATATTGAAACAGCTTGAACATTAAACGATTACACAGAGACAGGACAAGACACACACGAAGCTCCGTGATGGTGGAGCTTGAATCGTAGACGATTACAAAGGTACAGAAGATTAAACGATAACACAAAGACGAAGCAATCTCAATTTCGGTGTGCCGCGCTGCAGTCGCGCTGAAGTCAATGATTGCGTCGTAAACCATTAATAAAATTAGCTATTTACTTAAACTTTGCGTCGTCGTATTCACAGTGAGCTGCGTAGTGGGTATCATAACGAATGCTGTATCAATTTATCAACAACAAACAATCGTGCTTTCTGCAGACAATGTTTAACCCGACACTGGGGCACAAGGAGAAACAAAATAAGAGTGGAAGAGAAAGTAACAGGTACAAACAACGTCTCTAAATCAGCTGACAGTTTTATTCAAAAACGCTCCTTATATGTAGAACTACATATTCCACAAAACCACCAAACACATTATTTTTCAAGGTCGCGTTCACAACCCTCACCCACAACACAAAACACCACAACCACCTTTCGGTTTAGAACTAAACCGAAAGATGATTGTGGTATTTTGTGTTGTGGGTGAGGATCGTGCACGCGAACCTAAAAAAGAGCGTTTTCCGTGTTTTTTTTGGTGGTTGTAGTTCTGTATATAAGTACGGTGGTTTAATAAAATTGTCAGCTAAGCTAGAGACGTTGCCTGTCCCTGTTACTTTCTCTTCCATTGTAAATTTATTTTCTCCTTCTGCCCCAATGTCGGGTTAAAAAAACATCATGGTAGCCTTGGTTGATACTATCATTAATGTACGTTTTAAAAATGAATGGTCTCAATATGTTTCCTCGTGGAACACCTGACGCAATATACCTTACAGTGAAATAATGACCATTCATGTTAACCTATTTCTAGCGATGTTGTGGGTATCACTGCAATAACAGTAGGGCATGTCAGCGAATGCCATAAATTTCAAGATATTGTAATAATAGATCCGGAATAACACAGTCTATTGTTTCTGTAAAATCTCGGAACGCCCATAGAACTAATTTTTATTTTCATGCTTTTCTAAAATAAACTCCTTTTTGCCAAAGAGGGATGTCTCTGTTGAACGTTTTTTTTTTCTAAAACCAAATTGCGATTTGCGTTATCAGGTAATATTTATTCGAAGTCTATTAAACGGCCATAGAGTAACTTTTGCAAAGCTTTGGAAAATACGCTCAATATAAAATAGGTTCATATTTATCGAACTAATTGTTTTTCTAATTTCTGTACATTACATAAACATTCGCTGCTTGCAGTCTTTTGGTAAACACTCAAGATTCCACAGAATGATTAAAAATATACGTTAACACGAGAGTGAAAAGGTCAGCAACGTACTTAGTTGGGAAAATTTGCATTCCGTCAGCATCACAAATACCGCTATTTTGAGGTGAACAATCACATTAGTAATTTCTGAAATAACACTTGGTTATAAAAATACATCTTCAGGTTCTTTGAGAAATATATTTGAAAAAGTCATTAGTATCGGCACTACGAGATACATTTACGAAATATTCATTAAACACATTTGCCAAATCTCGGTCGGTTAAACTTACACCCGTATACTGCAATGTGTAGATGGTATTCGATACAGGAACCCCCTTAACCATCGAACCGAGATGTTTACATTCTACGTCAGTTCGACAACTTGCAGGCAAAAAGAGGATAGAATAGTTTTTTTTTTTTTTTTTGCATTCCTTATTTTTTTTATTAAGCTTGTTCGGTGAGACTCTTAAATTCCTTAACATATCCGAATCGCGTTTTGACGAAACGTTTATATAGTGCATCTTTCTCACAAATTTGTTTTGAATCAAACTGGAGGTTACACACGGTTTATGAATTTTTTTATGGATTTGTATGAAAAGTAATGTTTATGCAGCATGAGAAAGTGCTTTAAAAATAAGTAATAGGCATCATGAACACTTTCCTGCGGAAGTACCGTATCTCAAACAATAGCAGCAATATACCGTCTAAAAGCATCGAGGCTATTTTTGTCTATATTTTGGAAAACCGCAGGTTGGTATTTCTTTGGCTTTCGAGATATATTAAGGTTTGCACGCAACAAAATGAGAAGGCCACTCAGGTCAAAACATATAACTCCACTGGTCACTCGATCTTTATAAAATTAGTAATAAGCAAATCTAAAACAGATTTGGACTGTAAGGTGTCTTATGGGATTGACTATCGTGTTAACACGTCCTCACATGCTAACTAGGTTCTCTATTTTACTTTTTGAAGCACTTTCAGAAGACATATCAATGTTGGAACCACTCGACAAATGACATTATATTTCCTTTCATTTGTAAACAAAAAAGACTAAAGATGCAAAGAAGGATGGCATGCTACCGTCCGGTGGGCGATACAAGACGGCAAACATATTTTGATTGCTACGTAAGCAAAACATTTCTACATTTTTTGTCATTAAAGAATAGTCGCTTAGTAGCTCACACTCAATATTTTTTCTAATCAAAATGGCAAATCCCCCGCCGCGCTTTTGAGGTGCGATTTAAAACGTGTCATGGGAGGGTAAGCGAAAAATCTCTGAGTCATTGTCAAACCAGTCCAACCCAGTCTATGATATCCCAGGAAACGCCGTACCGATCAAAAATAAATTATCTGTTTTACAGCGAAGCTGAATATGACTCGTTGGTCGGATTTTCTTGTGTCAGCGTCCTTATGGAAAAAAAAATCCCCCGCCGCGCTTTTGAGGTGCAATTTAAAACGTGTCATGGGAGGGTAAGCGAAAAATCTCTGAGTCATTGTCAAACCAGTCCAACCCAGTCTATGATATCCCAGGAAACGCCGTACCGATCAAAAATAAATTATCTGTTTTACAGCGAAGCTGAATATGACTCGTTGGTCGGATTTTCTTGTGTCAGCGTCCTTATGGAAAAAAAAAATCCCCCGCCGCGCTTTTGAGGTGCAATTTAAAACGTGTCATGGGAGGGTAAGCGAAAAATCTCTGAGTCATTGTCAAACCAGTCCAACCCAGTCTATGATATCCCAGGAAACGCCGTACCGATCAAAAATAAATTATCTGTTTTACAGCGAAGCTGAATATGACTCGTTGGTCGGATTTTCTTGTGTCAGCGTCCTTATGGAAAAAAAAATCCCCGCCGCGCTTTTGAGGTGCAATTTAAAACGTGTCATGGGAGGGTAAGCGAAAAATCTCTGAGTCATTGTCAAACCAGTCCAACCCAGTCTATGATATCCCAGGAAACGCCGTACCGATCAAAAATAAATTATCTGTTTTACAGCGAAGCTGAATATGACTCGTTGGTCGGATTTTCTTGTGTCAGCGTCCTTATGGAAAAAAAAAATCCCCCGCCGCGCTTTTGAGGTGCAATTTAAAACGTGTCATGGGAGGGTAAGCGAAAAATCTCTGAGTCATTGTCAAACCAGTCCAACCCAGTCTATGATATCCCAGGAAACGCCGTACCGATCAAAAATAAATTATCTGTTTTACAGCGAAGCTGAATATGACTCGTTGGTCGGATTTTCTTGTGTCAGCGTCCTTATGGAAAAAAAAATCCCCCGCCGCGCTTTTGAGGTGCAATTTAAAACGTGTCATGGGAGGGTAAGCGAAAAATCTCTGAGTCATTGTCAAACCAGTCCAACCCAGTCTATGATATCCCAGGAAACGCCGTACCGATCAAAAATAAATTATCTGTTTTACAGCGAAGCTGAATATGACTCGTTGGTCGGATTTTCTTGTGTCAGCGTCCTTATGGAAAAAAAAAAATCCCCCGCCGCGCTTTTGAGGTGCGATTTAAAACGTGTCATGGGAGGGTAAGCGAAAAATCTCTGAGTCATTGTCAAACCAGTCCAACCCAGTCTATGATATCCCAGGAAACGCCGTACCGATCAAAAATAAATTATCTGTTTTACAGCGAAGCTGAATATGACTCGTTGGTCGGATTTTCTTGTGTCAGCGTCCTTATGGAAAAAAAAAATCCCCCGCCGCGCTTTTGAGGTGCAATTTAAAACGTGTCATGGGAGGGTAAGCGAAAAATCTCTGAGTCATTGTCAAACCAGTCCAACCCAGTCTATGATATCCCAGGAAACGCCGTACCGATCAAAAATAAATTATCTGTTTTACAGCGAAGCTGAATATGACTCGTTGGTCGGATTCGGATTTTCTTGTGTCAGCGTCCTTATGGAAAAAAAAATCCCCCGCCGCGCTTTTGAGGTGCGATTTAAAACGTGTCATGGGAGGGTAAGCGAAAAATCTCTGAGTCATTGTCAAACCAGTCCAACCCAGTCTATGATATCCCAGGAAACGCCGTACCGATCAAAAATAAATTATCTGTTTTACAGCGAAGCTGAATATGACTCGTTGGTCGGATTTTCTTGTGTCAGCGTCCTTATGGAAAAAAAAAATCCCCCGCCGCGCTTTTGAGGTGCGATTTAAAACGTGTCATGGGAGGGTAAGCGAAAAATCTCTGAGTCATTGTCAAACCAGTCCAACCCAGTCTATGATATCCCAGGAAACGCCGTACCGATCAAAAATAAATTATCTGTTTTACAGCGAAGCTGAATATGACTCGTTGGTCGGATTTTCTTGTGTCAGCGTCCTTATGGAAAAAAAAATCCCCCGCCGCGCTTTTGAGGTGCGATTTAAAACGTGTCATGGGAGGGTAAGCGAAAAATCTCTGAGTCATTGTCAAACCAGTCCAACCCAGTCTATGATATCCCAGGAAACGCCGTACCGATCAAAAATAAATTATCTGTTTTACAGCGAAGCTGAATATGACTCGTTGGTCGGATTTTCTTGTGTCAGCGTCCTTATGGAAAAAAAAATCCCCCGCCGCGCTTTTGAGGTGCGATTTAAAACGTGTCATGGGAGGGTAAGCGAAAAATCTCTGAGTCATTGTCAAACCAGTCCAACCCAGTCTATGATATCCCAGGAAACGCCGTACCGATCAAAAATAAATTATCTGTTTTACAGCGAAGCTGAATATGACTCGTTGGTCGGATTTTCTTGTGTCAGCGTCCTTATGGAAAAAAAAAATCCCCCGCCGCGCTTTTGAGGTGCGATTTAAAACGTGTCATGGGAGGGTAAGCGAAAAATCTCTGAGTCATTGTCAAACCAGTCCAACCCAGTCTATGATATCCCAGGAAACGCCGTACCGATCAAAAATAAATTATCTGTTTTACAGCGAAGCTGAATATGACTCGTTGGTCGGATTTTCTTGTGTCAGCGTCCTTATGGAAAAAAAAATCCCCCGCCGCGCTTTTGAGGTGCGATTTAAAACGTGTCATGGGAGGGTAAGCGAAAAATCTCTGAGTCATTGTCAAACCAGTCCAACCCAGTCTATGATATCCCAGGAAACGCCGTACCGATCAAAAATAAATTATCTGTTTTACAGCGAAGCTGAATATGACTCGTTGGTCGGATTTTCTTGTGTCAGCGTCCTTATGGAAAAAAAAAATCCCCCGCCGCGCTTTTGAGGTGCAATTTAAAACGTGTCATGGGAGGGTAAGCGAAAAATCTCTGAGTCATTGTCAAACCAGTCCAACCCAGTCTATGATATCCCAGGAAACGCCGTACCGATCAAAAATAAATTATCTGTTTTACAGCGAAGCTGAATATGACTCGTTGGTCGGATTTTCTTGTGTCAGCGTCCTTATGGAAAAAAAAAATCCCCCGCCGCGCTTTTGAGGTGCGATTTAAAACGTGTCATGGGAGGGTAAGCGAAAAATCTCTGAGTCATTGTCAAACCAGTCCAACCCAGTCTATGATATCCCAGGAAACGCCGTACCGATCAAAAATAAATTATCTGTTTTACAGCGAAGCTGAATATGACTCGTTGGTCGGATTTTCTTGTGTCAGCGTCCTTATGGAAAAAAAAAATCCCCCGCCGCGCTTTTGAGGTGCGATTTAAAACGTGTCATGGGAGGGTAAGCGAAAAATCTCTGAGTCATTGTCAAACCAGTCCAACCCAGTCTATGATATCCCAGGAAACGCCGTACCGATCAAAAATAAATTATCTGTTTTACAGCGAAGCTGAATATGACTCGTTGGTCGGATTTTCTTGTGTCAGCGTCCTTATGGAAAAAAAAATCCCCCGCCGCGCTTTTGAGGTGCAATTTAAAACGTGTCATGGGAGGGTAAGCGAAAAATCTCTGAGTCATTGTCAAACCAGTCCAACCCAGTCTATGATATCCCAGGAAACGCCGTACCGATCAAAAATAAATTATCTGTTTTACAGCGAAGCTGAATATGACTCGTTGGTCGGATTTTCTTGTGTCAGCGTCCTTATGGAAAAAAAAAATCCCCCGCCGCGCTTTTGAGGTGCAATTTAAAACGTGTCATGGGAGGGTAAGCGAAAAATCTCTGAGTCATTGTCAAACCAGTCCAACCCAGTCTATGATATCCCAGGAAACGCCGTACCGATCAAAAATAAATTATCTGTTTTACAGCGAAGCTGAATATGACTCGTTGGTCGGATTTTCTTGTGTCAGCGTCCTTATGGAAAAAAAAATCCCCCGCCGCGCTTTTGAGGTGCGATTTAAAACGTGTCATGGGAGGGTAAGCGAAAAATCTCTGAGTCATTGTCAAACCAGTCCAACCCAGTCTATGATATCCCAGGAAACGCCGTACCGATCAAAAATAAATTATCTGTTTTACAGCGAAGCTGAATATGACTCGTTGGTCGGATTTTCTTGTGTCAGCGTCCTTATGGAAAAAAAAAATCCCCCGCCGCGCTTTTGAGGTGCAA